>PHNY01288768.1:9070-19806 GCA_003724115.2 Anethum foeniculum | reverse complement strand
ATTTCATAAAAGATCATATATGTGAAGCTTGCGAAATTGGTAAACAAATTCGCGCATCTCATAAAGCTAAATTTATGGTGTCTACTACTAGACCCCTTGAGCTTTTACATATGGATCTTATAGGACCGATTCCGGTACAAAGCCTCGGAGGGTGTTTATATACTCTTGTGGTAGTCGATGACTTCTCACGCTTTACTTGGACCGAGTTCCTAAAATCAAAGAGTGACGGGTTTGATGCATTCTTCGCTCTTTGCAAACGTCATCAAAATCAACAAAATAATACAAATATCTATATCCGTACGGATCATGACAAAGAATTTGAAAATTCTAGTTTTGTTGAGTTTTGTGAAGAATGTGGTATTACTCATAAATTTTCCGCTCCTTATACACCTCAATCAAACGGGGTTGTTGAAAGGAAGAATTAGACGTTGCAAGAAATGGCAAACACTATGCTTAACGAGTATCGGCGACTAAAATATTTTTGGGCTGAAGCTATGTCAACAGCTTGCTATATTCTTAATAGAGTACTACTACGACCTATCAAAATGAAGACTCCTTATGAGCTTTATTTTGGTAAAAATCCTAAGCTTGATTACTTTAAAGTGTTTGGAAGTAAATGCTACATATTGAATACCAAAGATTATCTAACAAAATTTGACCCTAAGTCAAGTGAAGGTGTATTTCTCGGTTATTCAACAAGTAGCAAAGCTTATCGAGTATTTAATCTTAAAACTTTAATGGTGGAAGAATCAATGAATGTAACATTCGATGAATCTAAACCTCCCAGAAAGTTTAAAGATCTAGTCGATGAGGATAAAGATTCAAATGATGATAATTCAAATGACGTGGAAGATGCTATCTGTCAAATGGGAAATTTGAATCTTGAAAGTGATGTTCCAACTAATCCTCTCGAATTGAACGAGACCGAAGTTGAATTGCCTCTATAATNNATTGATTAAAGATCATCCTATTGACAATGTCTTAGGAGATTTAACCAAAGGCGTTCAAACTCGAGCTCAAGTTCAAAATATTGTGAGTAACATGGCCTTTCTATCACAAATAGAACCCAAAATCGTAAAGGAAGTTTTATTAGATGAGGATTGGATTTCGGCTATGCAAAGGATTGGATTTCGGCTATGCAAGAAGAGCTAAATCAATTCACTCATAATAAAGTTTGGGAACTAGTTCCTCAACTACCTGAAACTTCCATTATTGGAACTAAATGGGTCTTTCGTAATAAGTTAGACGAAAGTGGAACAGTGGTAAGAAATAAAGCACGTTTAGTTGCTCAAGGCTATACTCAAATGGAAGGAATAGATTATGATGAAACTTATGCTCCCGTAGCACGAATTGAATCAATTCGTATATTTTTAGCCTCCGCGGTGCATAAAGATTTCAAAGTCTATCAAATGGATATTAAATCTGCTTTCCTTAATGGTGTCTTAGAAGAAGAAGTTTATGTAAGACAACCACCAGGATTTGAGTTCATTTACATCCGGAATATGTGTACAAATTGTACAAAGCCTTATACGGGTTAAAGCAAGCTCCTAGAGCTTGGTATGAGCGGTTAAGCAAATTCCTAATTGAAAATGGTTTCAAAATGGGAATTTTTGATACTACTCTCTTTACAAAGTATGAAGGTGATGATATCTTGCTCATTTAAATTTACGTAGACAATATTATATTTGGTTCTACTAAAGAATCTCTATGTAACGAATTCTCAAAAATCATGAGTAAAGAATTCGAAATGAGCATGATGGGTGAATTAAATTTCTTTTTAGGTTTGCAAATTTAGCAATCTAATAAAGGCATTCATATTTCACAATCAAAATATTGTAAAGAAATGCTAAAGAAATTTGAAATGGAAAATTCCAAACCCATTAGTACAATTATGTCTATGTCCGTAAAATTGACCGAAGATCCTAAAGGTATTTCTATAGACTCCAAGAAATATTGTAGAATGATCGGAAGTTTACTTTACATAACGGCTAGCAGACCCGTCATACAATATAGTGTATGTAAATGTGCTCACTTTCAAGTGACTCCTAAAGAATCTCACGTATCGGCTATAAAGCGGATATTTAGATATCTTAAAGGAACCACTGAACTTGGTCTTTGGTATCCGAAAGAACAACCATTTGACTTAATGTGCTTTTCTGATGCGGATTATGCCGGACATTTAATTGATAGAAAAAGTACAAGCGGAACCTGTCAGTTCCTTGGTGGATGTCTTGTCTCTTGGTTTTCAAAGAAACAAAATTCTGTTTCAATATCCACTAAGGAAGCAGAATATATAGCGGCATCAAAATTTTGTGCTCAAGTCCTTTGGATGAAGCAAACGCTTGCCGACTACTCGATAAAACTTAATGTAATATCAATTCAATGTGATAATATGAGTGCCATCAATTTAAGTAAAAATCCAGTTTTGCACTCATTATCAAAACACATTGATATACGACATCATTTTTTAAGAGATCATGTGTCAAAAGGCAATATTAAGTTAGACTATATTGATACTGAACATAATATTGCGAATATATTCACAAAACCTTTGAATTTCGAGCATTTCGCCAAACTTCGTTTGGATCTAGGAATGCTAGAGTGTTCAAAGTTAGACACTACATGTCTCTAATTTTATTGAAATTAATATTCTCTAGTTCTTGGTTCTCGGTTAATGAAATTCACTATTTGAGCGGATTTCTATATGAAATTCAGATTTCTCGTTAGTGAACTCGGTTACTCGTAAGTTAAGAAAGACGGTCAAAATTGCTTTCGATAAAATAAATAATCAATACAATTATTGGCCTTGGAATATTATGTATTTCAAAACTCGGGAAAAAAGTCAGTATTGATCAAATCTATCCAAGAAAATATTTTGTGAAATTAGTCTCAAGTTGAAATATTTTTCTTGACATTACTCTATTTTTACAAAGAATCATTTGCATTAATTTGTGAATTAAAATGTAAAAATGAGAAATGAAAACCACTAATATTCATTTTGGATATAAGTGAGCAAGAAAATATTTAGACTAATTTTTGAATAATTTAAAAATATTTTTCTTGATGAAAATTTAATTTACATTATTTAATTTACATGTTTTGTAAGTTAAAATGTGAAATTGAGTAAAAACTATTCACATTTATTTATCTTCAAATAATGTTTAAATTGCTTTTAAGTGATTTACTAACCTTTTTCTTATTAAAAAATCATTTTATATATTTTAATTTGCACCTTTGCAAAATAAAATGTAAAAATGAAGATACTATTCACATATATTTATTTTTTAAATATATGTAACCAAGAAGATATCTAAATTATCTATTGATAATTTTAAAATATTTTTCTTGATGAATATACTCTTTACATGACTTGATTTACATTTTTATGTAAATTAAAAATATAATATTCAAAAATAAATTCATATATATTTATCTATAAATATATATTGTATGAATATTTTATATATTTAATTACATTTTATATGTAATTATCTAATTATTAAAATTGTAGAATTTGTATTATTGATATTTTATATCAATTTTATGAATTAACTTTGTGAGAAATTCTGTCAGCCATTCGATCTTCTCCAAGAATTAATCTGGGCCGTTTATTTTCAAAATATAAAAACAATTTTATATAGCCTAAACAGTGAATCAGCTGTATAATTCATTCATTTCTTTCATTTTTCCCCAAAATCGAACCCGACCAAACCCTAATTTCCTAATCTTCCATTCCATTTGAGTTTTGATTCTTTCATCAAATCCAATCATGGATTCGTGTTCCTCTTCTTCTCAGTTTTCGATTCATATCAAGAACTCACCCTCTTCATTTCTTATTAAACGAGACTCTCAAACCCTAATTTGCTTTAAGTTCGATTCGATCAATTCACTCATTTTTCATGAAATCCGTTCATGGATTCTTGCTTATCACTGTATTTGCTCTCTGTTCATATATAAATTGATTGTTTTCTAGTCCATTTTATTCAAATCGCATAAACCCTAACCTAGGGCTTGTGTTCTTGATTGTTTCATATGAAACCAACTCGATTAATCCCTTCATTGTTTTTTATATATATTGTAATCGAAATCTTAGGCCTCATCTGCATAAAACCGATGCTTAACTTGGCTTGACTCGGTTTAATTTGATTTTCATAGAGATTTCTTAGTTCTAGTGCTCAACAATGGTGATTTCTAATGATTTAAAGCTACCCACATGAAGAAGAAGCCTCCAGCATCAATGGTGGTCTCAAAATCGTTAATTCGCAGCTCAACCCGGTGTTAACTCAATGAGTCAAATTGACGAGTCAAGGCGAGTCACTCCTTTGCAACTCAATTGAAGTTTTCAGCTAGGTTATTAGCCCTTTGAAGGGCTAATACAGGTGAATCCGTGAGGTTTAAGGCCACGACTTAGGTTTGGACTTAAAACCCTAGTTTTTAACTACTGTTGTTTGTCTGAGTTGAATGATTTAGACAGTTTTCTTATATATTAGCTTACCATGTTATTCTCTGTATGAGTTTAGCAGTTTGGTATGTTTTGAGAGTTCCCTGTTTTTCCATTTGGATTCTCTGCCATGATCAGCCATGTACTTGTTAATAATTAAAAATTGTGATGATATTCATGCTTTTCTGATTAATCTACCATGATATTGTCGCTGCTTGTCTTTAGTCTGGTATGCTGATCATGCTTTGTGAATATAATCTGGTGAATAAATAATTAGCTGCTATTTATTAATTGAATTTGGGTCAATGTGCTTTTGGTTTCTGCTGTAATTCTATGGTTTGAGTTAAGATCAATAAACTGGAATTTTTGTTTGATTCTTGATTTGATTATTTTCTGTATCATTAAATAACATGTGTAACCTGTCTCTCCTGGTGTTTTCTCTAATTTGATTCTCTTGTTAATAAAGCACTCTGTCTAGATACCTTGTTCATTCTGACAGTATCTATTTAGATCAAGTACCTGTAGTAGTGATTATACTTCTTTGGTTATCCTGTAATGCCTTTGTTGATCTCTGCTTAATATTGGAAATTAACCTGCTTAATGTGTATTCTTTAATGTGTAGTAGCTAAATGTGTCTTATGATTAAACATTGATCAGTGTATAATTGAAATTATCCTTGTTGTCTGCAATCTCTGTTTATCTGTTGATTATTTTGCAATGTTCACTATCTAATTGTCTTTGCATCCTTTGTCATTGTATATGCATTATATTGACAGCTTGATTATTGTTCCTCTCTTTGTTTACTTTAGTTCATTGATAGTATGAGTTTTTTTTCCATCAAGAGTTCATCTTTGCATTCACTTTTAAGACACATTGTTGCACAAGTATGCTACTTGATTATGGACTACATTGATTGGCATGACCAATCCTCGATCTGTTCCCAGATTAACTAGACACTTTTATTAGATCATATGCATTTTAGCCCTGAATTATCTAGTCTTTGGATCTGTTGCATATGTGCATTTGTGAATCTATAATGAAATTATGCCTGTGAAATATCTGCAACCCAAACTGTATTTTTGATTATTTGATAGAAATTGATCTTATCCTTGATATTGTTACCTCTGTGAAATTTCTTTTGATATAATTACATGAATTAATTGCAGACCTGAATACATATAAATCATTGTGCTTCTTTATAAAATTTGTTGAGTCGGTGCTAGTGAACCATAATATATCTTTAGTTAGCAAAGCTTGTCTGATCTCCTTTGTCCTATCTATGATTCATTGCTGAAACTGTGAAGCATGCTTAATCCTTCTCTGTGATTTAGGTAGTAGGACTGAATAACTATTTAGTATCCAAACTAAATGAAAGCTATTCTTGACCTAATTAAATTTTCTTAAATTGCTTGCTTTAGTGATTAAGTGTACATGTGACTATATATATTTGCTTGCAATTTTTTTCTGCAGTCTGATCAATTTTTTTTTTTTTAAAAAATGCTGGATATTATGGATACATTCTTGATTGTGTGGCATTGTTATGTGCTATCTATCATATATTCTTGCATATACTTGCTACACTATATCATGCTTTCATACACACAATGCTATACTTCTGTTGCAGTCCAAGTTGCCTTAAAAGTTTTTCAAAAAGGATATATTTGTTCTCTTTCCCTCTTTGTATTTATTGCTGGCACTGTTTTTGGGTTTTAGCTGCTATCTTTATTGTACTTTGCTGGCTATTTGTGCTATCTGTTAATCAGCATGCTCACTTTTCTGTGTCAGAGTATGGCTTGCATTGTCCTTGTGTACTATTGTCAACTGTGTCTGCACTATAGTTGTTTACTTTAATGTACTAGTCTGCAGATTAGCTTATAATATGCACAGCTTTTTGATTACGTTCTCTGTAGTATGGATATTAACTGATGTGCAATGCATATTGTTTACTACTACAAGAACTTTTGTATGCCTATTTAATACATTATTTTGCATGCATTATTTCCTGCACCTCTTCTTTACTTCTTTGTGTCTTTCCTTCTTAATATCTTGTGTCTTCTTGCTCTTTAATTGCATTTATCTGCATTCATTTCTCGTGTGCATTCAATGGAGAATGAACATGAGGCTGTGAATACTATCTTGAGTCTCAGTGATGTGAACTCAACTAATTCTGGTGTCAATATTGATTCCACCATTGTCCCCACTTCTTCTAGAACCAGAAATAGGAAGAAACCTAGAAAGGAAACACAACCATTGTCCACCTTTTATCCTCTATTTCTCAAAACCATTAGTACTAAGTTGCAACAAGGTAGCTTAGTGATTCTTGATAGGAGAACTGAACTTTATGCAATGTTTAGCAAAGCCAACTGGGAACCCTTGCTCTATTATTCAAACAAAAAGGTGTTGCCTAACATGGTGACAGAGTTTTACAAAAATATGCAAGTGAGGCATGGAGAGCATGACATGGTCTTTATTTCAACTATGGTCAATAACAAGGGTATCATGCTTGACCATATTGAACTTGGTAAGGCACTCAGGCTCTCTAGCAAACACTTGCATTTAGCAAACATTGATATTGAAAAGGAATATGCTTTTAACAAAATAGGATTGAAACTTTTCCTATCTGTTTTCTGAGGTGTAGAAGTGCCTCATGATTTGTTCAATGATGATAGTGGAGTCTCCTTTGAGCATTTTACTCATGTTTTTCAAACTTTGGCATTAATCATAAGATCAAACCTTTTCCGAAACACTTGTGGCTCCAAGCTTATGACATTTGCTGAACTTAAGCTTATGTATAAGCTTGCAAGCCACAAGATAAGCTTTAATGTCTCCTACATGATCTTGCTGCAAATGATTAATGGCTTTAAAAGCGGTATATGCTCTATGGTTTGATTTTAACTAAAGTCTTTGACTTTTTAAAACTTAATACATATCAGTTGCCAAACTTTCAAGTCACTTCTACTATAACTGATAAGGAGAATAGACATGTAATCCCCTTGGCTGGCTTTGCTACACTCCCTTCCCCTCCTATCATCAACTTAGAGCCTGTTGAAAATGTTGTCAATATGCCCCTCCTTCTGTTGCTCCTACTTCAAAATTTGATTTTGAAAAGGAATTTAATAAGCTTCTTGAAAGTCATAACGAGTTAGAGAAGTTTTTCAAAGACCTTGAGAAATATTTTAAGTCCTTGGTCATGAAACATGAGTTAACTGAAGCTAGGGTTGGTATCATGAAACATTCTTGTTCTTTTAAGTCCAAATGCTCAACTTAACTTTGACCTGCCATTTTTGCCTCTCTTAGAAGACATTTCTGATGAGCCACCTGTGATGGCACTAGCTGCTAATGGAACTGAGAATGCAAATGGAATAAGGAGGACATGGAAACTTATGGCGCACTTGACCAAAATCCTGATAATTCCGAATTTGGGTCAATAAACTAATCTGTGTTATCTAGCAATCTGATTTCTGTCTTACTAGGAGAACAAGGCAGTGGTGGTGGTGATATTTAGGATTATGTGCTTGTTTTTACTTGGTTGTGAGTTGGTTGTCTGTCATGGCTTGTTCCTGTTTTCCCTAAGTAGATTGTCTACAATTTATCATCTTAGTTGCTTGTGCTTTGGACTGCATTGTTATAATATGTAGCTTGACTTTGGTTTCACTTTTGGTTGGTCAAACTAGTAATACTATTTGTCTGTTAATGGAAAGTCTAGTATCTTGGCTGATAGTTGGCACTTGTAATGGTATCTCTCTGTAAGGTTGATCTATACATGAATGAAATTCAAGTTTCTGCAGTAAAATTCTATCAGTACATATAGTCTCAAGTATTATGATTCTTTTTGATTGAATATCTTGGATGTTTCTTTTTGGGCCTAATAGTGTGTGTTTCAGGATTAACAACAGAAGTCTGGGCCTAACAATGTGTGTGCTGGACTAGGTGACCTCAAGAATTTTAGTTTGCAAACTTGAAAATTGCTCCTGCATAGACAAATTTAATTTATTCATTTTGTTATCTAAATTGTTTAGAAGAATATTTGGACTAACATTGCTGTATTATTTATTAGAACTTGACAGGTTGTATGGATATAATAGTTAAGTAATATCTACAAGGACTACTCTATGTGTAAACTTGAAATTATAGTGTCAAAACTATGATTGTTAAGTTTAACTTCTTTTGCCCAATGATGGCAATTCCCCCTCCCCTAACTGGTGGTTTATTTCGAATTGAAACCCCCTTCCCCTAGATTATTAGTTCGATTTATGTACTAAATTGACAGGATTGGATTATTTATTTTTGATATTTTATCAAAAAGGGGAAGAAAGTGTTAGGTGTAAAATTTAAATTTTTTTTAACGGGGATGTGCAAAAAGGGAGTTTTCTAGAACTCCCATGTCAAATTTTTGTTTTTGAAATCTAAAATTCTATTCTATTTTCACAAATACTTGAAAATGTTTAAAATAGATATAGAATTGTTACTATACATATGACACACTCTAATATGTAATATTTTGCAAAAAATTTGAATTTTTATAAATTCAAAAGGATCCAAGGTTTGAGGAAAAGGAATTTGACATGGATCAACATTTGTCAAAATGGAATGGAAAGGCAAAAATAGATAAGTGATACACTTAGCATATGGTATCAACTTCTCAAACTCATGCTTATCTGAATTAAGTGCAAAATGCATAGTCTAGTGTATTTGATATGAGATGTGGATTAAAAATTAAAGAGAAATGCTAGAGTTCCCAAAACTGTTCCCGAAACGGTTCCCAAATAATGATGTGTCAACTAGTTATTGGTCGTTCTCTTACAAAAAAATTGGACCCGCGTGTATTAATATGAGCCTGACCAATTAAAACATACCAAGTGTAATTCGGGAACAAATTTGGGATCCATTTTGGGACCTCTAGCATTGCTTATTAAAACCTTTTTAATCACTTTAGGGGAAGTGTAAATTAGATTATTAAAAATTTAATAAAATGCATATAGTTAGATGCATACACGTAGGGGAAGTCAAGGACTCACACACATATTTAATTTATACTCGTAGTTTTAACAAAATATCAAAAAGGGGAAGAAGCCGTCTTTTCCGTAGGTTTTGATTATTTTATCAATTATGATTAAATGTAAATTAAATTAGAAATCTAGAAAGTTTACTAAGTCATTTGTAGTAATCCTCCCCTAGGTTTATATTCGTGACATTGTCCGAGAATCAAGTCAAATATGGTCAAATAGCCCTAAAATATTTTCCAACACAATTTATTTGACATGTATTTAGAATAAAAATATTAACCTAGTGATATGTTCTATACAAAGTCATTTTTGACAAGGAAAGAAATGGCAACGGCTAAACGCACGAAAATCGAGAATTTTCAAACATCGCTTTTACGAGCCAAAACTGTCAAAATTATTTAAAAGCGTGTCGTTCTTAAGGTTTTACTCTCAAATATATTTGATATATTCATTTTAATATTTATATCAAATTAGCAGGCCATAATTCGTGCCAAAAGATCAAAAATAGATTTTATTCTAAAAAACACTAAAATGCTTATTTATCCGGATAAAATCAATATAAATTCAAATGTTATTATTCCTCCGACCTCATAGTCATTATTATTCATGGAATATTTTGTTTTAATATATATCAAGTCAAAACTTTTGTCATACTTGTCGGTAAAGACAAAAGATTGTTTTTCTGTAGCTCCGGAAGGCTATTTTAACGTTCCAAAAATCCAAAAATATACTTCCACATATCTTTTTGACTTGAAACTTGAGATTTGTCATTAATATACTTAATATTATAATCAATCTTTTAGCTTTAAAATAAAGCTAAATTAGCCATTTTTGGCTATAAATAAATCCCCACCCCCACTTCTTTTACCAGGCCATTTGAGCCAAGAAATTGCTAGAGTTTTTCTCTCTTCCAAACCTTCATACACTGCAAAGAAAACCTTCCCAGAATTTTGGTAATCAAGCCTTGTTAAAGCCTCATCCTCATACCCTTTTAAACTTGATTTTCCACCAATTTCTTGCTCAAACCCACACACTTGGATACACTTATTTTTGCTACCCCAAGACCAATTTCCCAGTAGCTTAAAAGTGTTTTTAAACCCCCCAAAAGTCAGTTTTATAAGTGGTTACTCCGGCCATTTTTCCGACCACTTTTCGGGGACTTTTTAGTGTGTTTTTGGCTTCGATCGCAACTCATATCTCTTGTAACTCACTTTTAATTATAAGAGGAATTTGGTTAAGAGTGATAAGTTGGTTAAATATTTGTGTTAGTGCTTAATTGTTTATTTTTC
>PHNY01288754.1:13290-26326 GCA_003724115.2 Anethum foeniculum | reverse complement strand
CCGAAATAAGCCGAAGCCTACTGGCCCAAATGCAGCCAACTTGGGTAAACAACAAGCCCACCACAGGCCCCCAAAAGATCATGATTTGTTGGTGCACATAGTAGTAGTACTTTTGCCTTATCCATTTCTTATCGATGTGGGACCGGGGTGCTACAAACTCCCCCACTTAAACTCCTAACGTCCTCGTCAGGCCTGAACAGACAACCCTATAGGGCCCAGATCGTTCCTCCCTATCCATTGTGGGATAATACCGGTTGACTTCGTGTCCCCACCTCCGAACCTCTTGCCATTGTCGGATAATACCACCAGCCTTAATGTCCCCACCTCCGGCAACTTGATGCATCAAGCTTTCGAGAGTCGGCTCTGATACCATATGTGACAACCCGGGTCAAATCCCGAGCTTTTTTTGGAAACCGGGTCAAGTCCCGATTCCGAGTCCGAAATAAGCCGAAGCCTATTGGCCCAAATGCAGCCAACTTGGGTAAACAACAAGCCCACCACAGGCCCTCAAAAGATCATGATTTGTTGGTGCACATAGTAGTAGTACTTTTGCCTTATAAACTGAACAGAAGTCCCATTTCTTATCGATGGGGGACCGGGGTGTTACAAATATATACACCAACATAATTGTCATCACATCCTCAATCTATTACTGCCTTCAATTTCACCATTCCATCACAAACTCAAAAATACCTAATTTTATACATGAACCATAATTTTCAATTTTGGGAAAACTTGTACTTTTATTCTTGACATAAATTTATAATATAAACATCCTTATAATATAAACAGCCGTTACATTTAACAGGAAATTTAACGAGAGGGACGCGAAGCCACCATACTAGTGAGAAATTTAACAATTAAACATTACTATGGCACAAGTAAAGATTTACCCATTTCCATTTCCGTGAAAAATATTAAAGTTTAAGCTAAGACAGTGCAATTACGTCTAATCTATATTATTATATAATAGACGAAACATTGAAAGTTTTGTTTCAACTGTTTTCGGTTTTCACCTTCTTTAATAAAAAAAAATTAGTATTACTAATAACTAACCAATTATGTTTTTCAAAAAAAACACCAATTACCTTTTTTAACTAAAACACGTTACATTTTTTAACTTTTTCCCACCTAAAACAGCTCATTTTCCAAAAATATCAAGTACAAGTCTATTTAATATAATAGAATAATAATATTGTAATTACTAATAACTAACCAATTACCTTTTTCAACTAAAACACATTAAGTTTTCTAATTTTTCTTACTAGTTTTCGGTCTTAATTTAATCATAAAAAATGATTATTACCAATAACTAACCAATTATATTTTTCAAAATAAATAAGGTATTTTATAAATAAGTATAAAATAATATTATATACTGCTATTTAATTATACTATATTATAATAGACGAAACATTAAAAGTTTGGTAGTCGGTCGGTCGGTACGGTACTTGTTGAAATTACTTAACTACCCTTACTTAATAATTCATTATTTTTACCTGCCCTTACTTAATTAGTATATAACTCGATTACTTTTTTTAATTAAAACACATTACCTTTTTATTTTTCCTAACTAAAATACCTCTTTTTCCAAAAATATCACGAGTAATTCTATTTAATAAAATATTCAAATTACTAACAATTAACCAATTACATTTTCCTACTAAAACATATTATCTTTTCTATTTTAAATAACAAAACTTGCTCATTTTCCGAAAATAATATGGCCAATTCTAATTAATAAATTAAAATAATAATATCATAATTATTATTAATTAACTAGTTACCCTTTTCAGGCCAAATACAATATTTTTTTATTCTCTAACTAAAGTACCTTTAATTCTAAAAATATCATGAATATATACATGTTAACATATAATTATTATTAAATCACGTCATTTAAAAATTTAAACCAACAAATTTTGATGTTTCAAAATTTTGAATTTAAATTAAGCTAAAAAATATGTAATATTAAATAAAATCCGTACATCACACGGGTTATTATCTACTATCTATACTATTTATTTATCTATACTATAGACGAAATATTGAAAGTTTTGGTTCAATGGTTTTCGGTTTTCACCTTCTTTAATAAAAAAAATAGTATTACTAATAACTAACTAATTATATTTTTTTAACAAAAACACCAATTGCCTTTTTTTTAGCTAAAACACGTTACCTTTTTTAATTTTCCCCAACTAAAACAGCTCATTTTCCAAAAATATCACGTACATGTCTATTTAATATAATATAATAAAATAATAATATTATAATTACTAACCAATTACCTTTTTCGACTAAAACACATTACATTTTCTAATTTTTCTTACCATTTTTTTGTCTTAATTTAATCATAAAAAGTAATTATTACCAATAACTAACAAATTATATTTTTCAACTAAAACACTTATTATTATTTTTTAAAGTAAAACATGTTACCTTTTTTTTTACTTCCCCCCCCCCCAACTAAAATAGTTTCTTTTTCGAAAATATCATGTATAAGTCTATTAAATAAAATAGAAAAATTAATTGTAATTACTAATAACCAATTAAATAAAACACATTACTTTTTCTAATTTTTCTAACCAAATCTCTTTTTTTTTCAAAATTAACACGGACAATTCTATTTAATAAAAATAAGATAATAATATTATAATTATCATTAAGACATTAACCAACCAATTATCCTTTTTTAAACTAAAACTCATCAACGTTATTTTTTTTTAATTTTTGCCAACTTAAAAAACTCCTTTTCCAAAAATATCACGTACAAGTTTATTTAATAAAATGAAATAATAATATTGTAATTACTAATAACTAACCAATTACCTTTTTTAGCTAAAACATATTATCTTTTCTAATCTTTCTAACCGAATCTTCTTATTTTTAAAAAATAACAAGGATAATTCTATTTAGTAAAATAAGATCATAATAATGTTTTAATTATCAATAACCAACACTTACCTTTTTTCAACTAAAACTCGTTATCAATTCAAATCAATCGTATAGTATTAAAAAGTTTCAATTAAAATTGAATTAAAAAATTATATAATATTAAAGAAAACCGTGCATTGCACGGATTTGAAAGTTTTAACTAAAACAATTACATATTTCAACTAAAACATACTATCAATTCAATTCAAATTAATGATATATTATTAAAAATAATTAGTACAAATTAAATTAAAAAATTATACAACACTAAAGAAAGTCTATACATAGCACGGGTTTTAACCTAGTATAATTACTCCATCCATCTTCCTGAGTAGTATACATTGGGGGACGGGGCCTCGACACGCATTTTAACGCTCATTTATAACATAGCTTCATAAATAATTTTAATTTTTTTCTTTTTCTAAATAAAAGTTTAACACTTGTAGTTTAATTAAAAAAAATTAAAAAATGAATTACGGAAGCATATTTTATATTCACGTTAAAATACGCGTCGAACATTGAAAAAATTATGTATACAATTCAGAGGGATAAATGGAGTACTAAAAAGACAAAAAGTCAAAATAATAAAAGATGAATAGGAATAATATTACGTTATTACTTCTACTTCACATTAAGTTATAGGTTTTTATATTATGTGTCAATCAGCACACAATAAACGCGGAAATTTATAATTTTTTGACTCACAATAAATGCGGGAATTTATAATTTTGAGCCTTTTGTTTGTGTAGTTTTTGTTAGAGCAAATGATACATACTATCGTAACAAAATATTAATCAAAATGAGTTAAATTTATAAGTTAGCGTGCTTATTTTATACCAGCATATATAATATAAAAAAACGTAAGAGAAAAATAAAAAACCGTAAGTTATATTGCCAAACAAGGCAACCCGTTACGGTGGTAACTAGCAAGCAGTATTCCAGTTAAGTTCAACGTCACTTTAACATCAAACTCTCAAGTATCAAGGAAGTAAACTGAAGATAAGAAGAGTGTGCACGCCACGCGTAGAAAATGTCTAGCGGGACCCTTTATGAATACATAGTATAGTAATATTCACCCCATGAAAATCTTGTTTGCATCTCATATAATACGTGCATCAGAATAGTATATTCGCCTATTATTTTAGATACTTTTATTACTATATTATTATTATAAAAAATATATAAAATCTCCCCAAACTTAATATTTCTGGTCGATTTCAACTTAACAAAAACAATATTTCTATTTCTATTTATTAAAAGTTAACAATTTTTCTTTCCCTACTGATTCATTTATAAAAATTGAATTCACTAAAAAATACTTTAAAATAAGTGCAATTTGGCAAATTATGACGAAAAAATGACGTGCGATGCTTCTCTTTCAAATCTCTGTTTTCTTTCAATTTTGAAATTTACTACTAGTAGTAGTAAGTAATGTATTAGTTAGGGTTTCTTACGAATAGTCAAAATACACCACCTCCTAGACTAATAGATAAACATATACACACACCTATATATACAGATATAACACACACAAGTGAGTCATGTACAAATTAGCCACCTCACCATCTCCTTCATCTTCCTTATTATTTCTAGACTCTACTCCCTTCTGTTTTTCTTCTCCTTCTCTTTCTCTCTCTAAAACTCTCTCCTCATCCATTTCTTATCCACTTCTCTCTCTAACTTACTCATCCAATTCTCGATCTCTCCGGCACCGATCTCCGGTCACTCTCCGGGCCCACTCCTCTACTGTAATTCAACCTCTCCATACTAGCATCTCAGTTATGGGTAGTTATAATCACAATCTCTCTCTCTCTCTCTCTCTCAATATATTTGCTAATTAGTTATTGTATGCTTAATTGTTGATGCTATATCTAGTGGATTATGTTTTAATTCGATTTATTAGATACGTGTTATGTTGTTTTCTTATTAGTAGATGTGACTTGTGACGTGTGATTTGATTTGATTAAATTGTTTTTGTTTAATACGAGGACTTGATTTTGATGTTATATGTGTGAATCAGCTTCTGGAAATCCTTTCAAGGATATATGTACTGCTCTTCCCAAACCTGGTGGTGGGGAATTCGGGAAGTACTACAGCCTTACCGCTCTCAATGATCCCAGGATTGGTATGATTAATCAATACTGTCGTTTATCGCATTCACGTTGACTTCATTTTACTTGATTTTAATAATTGCTGACGGAAGTAGCAGTTTGTTTTATGTTTCATGTTTCTTGTAATAATGTGCTATCGTACTAGCCGGTTGTCATTTTTGGTAGTAATTAGTGTTGTGGTTTATTGATGATCCAAATTTTGTGATATATGTATGTGATTTTGTATGATTGCAGATAAGTTGCCTTACTCTATTAAGATACTTCTAGAGTCTGCGATTCGTAATTGTGATAACTTCCAAGTTACTAAGAATGACGTGGAGAAGATCATTGACTGGGAAAATACTTCACCAAAACAAGTTGAAATTCCTTTTAAGCCAGCCCGTGTGCTTTTACAGGTCAATGCCATGGGATTGTAATCTAGTTGGTGAACCTTTTTTGTAAATTGTCGATGTCTGAACTTTTGTTCCTTTTTCTTTTAGGATTTTACCGGAGTTCCAGCTGTGGTTGACTTGGCTTGTATGCGTGATGCTATGAATAATCTCGGTGGTGACTCTAACAAAATCAATCCTTTGGTATGTGGAAAAAAGTTATTTCAGTTGAATTTTTATAATGTTCTGCAATATAATTTGTAATGTTTAATGGTAGAGTATGATTTTGTTCTTCTGTCTGATAAATCTAAATGTTATTGCATAAATAAAGAGATAATATGGTGCTATAATATACCTATGATTGCGGATCATAATTTATATTTTATTTATTACTAAACGGAAAATCTATTCCAGGTGCCAGTGGACCTTGTCATTGATCATTCAGTTCAGGTGGATGTAGCTAGACACGAGAATGCTGTGCAAGCAAACATGGACCTTGAATTCCAGAGAAACAATGAAAGGTTTGCGTTTCTAAAATGGGGATCAACTGCATTCCAGAATATGCTGGTCGTCCCCCCTGGTTCTGGTATTGTTCACCAGGTAAAATTTCTATATGTGTAATTACATATCACTGTTGAGACATTGGCCAATCTGTTATAGTTGCACCCTTCATATTCCTATATGTTAGTCAAAGATTATCACTGAACTTTCTGATATGTTTTCACATGGGTCTCACTTTTTACACATTAAATTCATCAATAATTGTTCTCGTTGAGTTCTTAACATTGGTAAGTATAAGAGTTTGGTGAATTCATGCAAGTCATGTTATATTCCTCTTCATACATGTAGTAATATGATTATTTTGAATCTTTAATGAGAATTTAGCATGTGATAGTGATTGTTTATTTGTTCTTTAATTGACTGAATTAAGTTTAATTCCATTTTTTTAGGTTAATCTAGAATACTTGGGACGGGTTGTTTTCAACACCAACGGGCTTCTTTATCCTGACAGTGTTGTTGGGACTGATTCCCACACCACTATGATTGATGGATTAGGAGTTGCTGGCTGGGGAGTTGGAGGAATTGAAGCAGAGGCAACAATGCTTGGTCAGGTAATTAGTATAAATTGTTCAAAGTTCTTTTAATATGTGAATGAATCTAGTCATCTCACATTGTAAATGAATATGCGAGCTTGTTAGAAGTGTAGATTGTATTATTTGGAAATAAAAATAATATTGCCTTTTGTTTAAACCTTTTTTAGTCGGGTCTCGACTCTTGAGTCCCCCTTTTTCTTAATCGTTTTTTCAGTTTTTGATCATTCAGAATAGACTTTTTAGTTAGTCTTGTGAATATAACAGTGTATATAATTTTTTGTTTGATTTTGAGTCATATATATACTGTATAGAATAATTTATCTGTGTTCTTGTCTCCTTTATACACTAGTTTAATATTTTTAGCCCCGCATTTTATGTCAATATTGCTACTACATGCCAACACTGCATGTACACTTGTTATTATTGTATTAACTATTAAGGTTCACAAGTTCACAGTTAGAATAATTTCGGGAAAATTACTATTCCTTTAAAATATCTGCCTAATTTGACAGCCTATGAGCATGGTTTTGCCTGGAGTTGTTGGATTTAAGTTGTCGGGAAAGCTGCAAAATGGTGTCACAGCTACTGATTTGGTTTTAACAGTGACACAGATGTTAAGAAAGCATGGTGTTGTTGGCAAATTCGTTGAGTTCTATGGTAATCTAATTTCTTTGCAACTTGCTCGCAGTTCCAGTGCAACTTATATCAATAGTTTTATAATTATGATTAATTTATATGGCTCTACAGGTGAAGGTATGGGTAAACTATCACTTGCTGATAGGGCCACCATTGCAAATATGTCCCCTGAGTATGGTGCCACCATGGGTTTCTTCCCTGTAGATCACGTTACATTGCAATACCTTAAATTAACTGGAAGAAGTGATGAGACTGTGAGTTACTTGGATTTTGTATATATATTATGTTTTGGTAGGACGTTGACCCTGTATTATAATCTTTCTCTGTTTAATACTTGTTAGGTATCAATGATTGAGGCATATCTGCGTGCAAACAATATGTTTGTTGACTATAACGAGGTAATACTCTTGCATCTTTCTTTGTGTTGATTATCTGATATAATCTGGAACTTTGTGGTTAATGGGTCTGTGTCATTGTTCTAGCCTCAACAAGATAGAGTTTACTCATCCTATCTTCAGTTGGATCTAGCGGAGGTCGAACCGTGTATTTCAGGACCAAAAAGGTTTGCTTTTTCTCTAATGCTTTTTTAATTATTTGGTGTTTTGAGTTAAGTTTTCGGCGTGATTAAGATTAATGTAATTTACATCTTATTGACAGGCCTCATGACCGTGTTCTTTTGAAAGAGATGAAGACTGACTGGCATTCCTGTCTTGATAATAAAGTCGGTTTCAAGGTACAATGCAGTTCAGTTGCGAATTTACATTGTTGTAAAGTACTGGCGGTGGTATCACCAGCAACGACTCTAATACTTCAGTTACATGTGACATAATTACTTTTTTCCTTGAGGTATGTACATTAAAAAAACTTTGGTGTCTTCTCTCTACTGTACTCAGGGATTTGCTGTACCAAAGGATGCACAGGAGAAAGTAGTTGAATTTTCATTCAATGGACAACCTGCTAAGCTCAAACATGGCAGCGTTGTAATTGCTGCTATTACGAGTTGTACAAACACATCGAATCCTAGTGTCATGCTTGGAGCTGGTCTTGTTGCAAAGAAGGCCTGTGAGCTAGGATTGGAGGTACGTTATACCCATCAATTACTCAATTGTATTGGGTAAACAGAGAGTTTATACAGTTATGTCCTCGACTGATAGGAGTCTGCAATATAATATTCATATGAATTGTATCTGCAAACAGGTTAAGCCATGGGTGAAAACAAGTCTTGCACCGGGATCTGGAGTTGTTACTAAATACTTGCTGCAAAGGTATTACAGTTATTTTTTAAGAGAGTGTATTTCTGACTGATGATAAATTCCCAACTTTGAATTGTTTACATTTACGTGTTTTAGTGGCCTGCAAGAGTACTTGAACCAGCAGGGCTTCAACATTGTTGGGTATGGTTGCACGACATGTATAGGAAACTCTGGGGACCTTCATGAATCAGTTACTGCTGCAATTGCAGACAATGGTATTGTCTTCTTTTTTTTGATATTTTATTCAATGCCTCCGGTAAAATGTAGAAACGTGAGGGTGCTTTCCATCATTATGTTGCCTCCCACTGCTCTGTTCTATTGGTATATTAGTTGTAAGACTTTGATTATTAAAACAGTTTTTATACCACCCCATGGTGCAATCATCTATTTTCTTCTCATATTACGGTCAAGAGACTATAATTGTGAAAACTTATGGAATTTGAGATTATTTTATCATCATCTTACAAGGGAGTATTGTTATTTATTTTACATCAAGATTGATTATGTTAGTATGGATGAATTGGAAGATAATACAACCTGTATTTTAATTATAAGTGACCCTTTTTAGATGGGAAAAAGGTATTATACACTCTTCTGAACGAAGTTTATGTGTGATATTTAGCTGTCTTGATGTACTTTCTATTCTTCCATTTTTATTTACCAGACAATAATCTGTATACACTTATACTCTGTATATGTATGCTTTCCAGACATTGTAGCTGCAGCTGTTCTTTCTGGAAATCGAAACTTCGAAGGACGTGTTCACCCACTAACAAGAGCCAATTATCTTGCTTCGCCTCCATTAGTTGTGGCTTATGCACTTGCTGGCACTGTATGCTTCTGTACTTTTTCCTTTTATATTATTTGTTGTTGCCCTATCTACAAAAAAATCTGATCGATACTATGCATGGGAGGGTTCTGCTGGGCTTTTTGTGCTAAAAGATGAAGAGCTCTCAAGCTATTATGTTATGTCATTTTTTCAAGTTAGCCACATTATTATCTTTTTCTTTATCTGGGGTTTTTGGAGCTGTGGGATTATGTATTACATTCAGTTAAAGCTTTCCTTTTCTTTGTCTGGACTTCTGATTCCACCTCAATGGGATGAGCTGCTGCTGACATTGTCCAGCTGACACATACCTTTCTGCACATTCTTCTTGTTTGCAATATTAAGCTAGGCCATTTTGTATAGCTATCTGATCTTGAATATAAAGATTCAAGAAAGTGATGATAATTTCTTTAGTATTCTAACAGTATTCATATATATACTTGTGCTTTTCTGAATCGATTTGCTAAATTGTATATAATGTTTGGTTGTATGCACATATATAAATTTCTTAAAGAATTTTTCGTTAGATTGCGGATCAATGACAGTATTTTTTTATAATTATTTATGCTTGTATCTTATTCTTAATCATCCATTCTTTATCATTCGTTTTTCAGGTTGACATTGACTTTGAGAAGGAGCCAATTGGTATAGGGAAGGATGGCAAGGAGGTTTATTTCAAGGAAATCTGGCCTAGTAATGAGGAAGTTGCAGAGGTAGCTTAATTACATTCAATAATTAAATGTATTATAGGGAGGCTATGTATGTTGCATAGATTTTTAGTCCCAAAATGTTTACAATATGCATTTCATCACATTTCATGCCTTAAAATGATTCCATGGTCTTTTTCTGATAACTTCTTTATTTTCATTTTATTGGGACTATTAATCGCATTTTCTCCCAAGCTATTAATAATCCCATGCAAGTGAACCAAAATAAGATTGAAATGTAGTTTATGGGATAAGCTAAGCATTAATATAGTGATTAGTGGAGCAAATTGGCCAATATTTTTGGAATTTTGAGTTCCATGAAACAAACATAGCCGAAATGTTTAAAGATTTTCAGTGTATATTATCTCCATGGGAATGTTAATTATTTGTCGAACAGGCTGTTCAATCAAGCGTGCTACCTGATATGTTCAAGAACACCTACGAAGCAATCACAAAGGGCAATCCAATGTGGAATAAATTATCAGTCCCGTCATCTAGTCTGTATTCCTGGGATCAAAAATCAACCTATATTCATGAACCACCATACTTCAAGGGCATGACAATGGACCCGCCTGGTCCTCATGGAGTCAAAGATGCCTACTGCTTGCTCAACTTTGGTGACAGTATTACTACTGACCATATTTCTCCAGCAGGAAGTATCCACAAGGATAGCCCAGCGGCAAAGTATCTCCTTGACCGCGGTGTTGATCGCAGGGACTTCAATTCTTATGGTAGCCGACGTGGCAATGATGAAGTGATGGCCAGGGGCACCTTTGCCAATATTAGAATTGTTAACAAGCTGTTAAATGGAGAAGTTGGACCAAAAACAATTCACATACCAACAGGGGATAAACTTTATGTTTTTGATGCTGCAACGGTAAAGTCCTATAACAATTCTGCTTTATTTTACCATTGTTATCATAGTTCCCTGTTATTTATTTGTTGTTCTAATAACATGCTCTCTATATGCAGTACTATTCTTCTTGATGTTTACCATTATATTTATATTTTAAAGCTATTTTTCCTTGCCAGTAGAGTTGTAGTGGGATTGCGGATAGTTTTTTGCATTGTGCTGCTGCTCGTTTTCCTAATTATAACACTTGAGGCATCCATATGTCCTCATCCTCTGAGTTGCCTTGTTTTCTATTCTTAAGATAGCTCCATCCCTCTCTTATGTATCATTGTAATATTCTAGTTGGTGTTTGTACATGGAGCGTTTTTATTACAGTTGGGTTGATCTTTTGAGAATTTTGTTTGCTTCTATTTAAAATGTTGGTTTTTGCTCTACCTGTATGATGTTTCAGAGGTACAAGGAAGCTGGGCACGACACCATTGTTCTGGCTGGAGCAGAATATGGAAGTGGCAGCTCCCGAGATTGGGCTGCCAAGGGCCCAATGCTCCAGGTGAGTTGTTTGTCGGATTTTTGCGAGTGTTTGTACACTTTGTTTGGAAGAGCTGTTTTTTGATCTGCCCGTGGGCCGTGGCTAAAATTTTTGCCAATTACTGATTTCAGGGTGTAAAAGCAGTGATAGCCAAAAGCTTTGAGAGAATTCATCGCAGTAATCTGGTTGGTATGGGCATCATTCCTCTTTGCTTCAAGACTGGGGAGGATGCAGATTCACTTGGCTTGACTGGACATGAACGTTATACTATAGACCTTCCAAGTAAAGTGAGTGAGTTGAAGCCTGGCCAGGATGTTACTGTTACAACTGACAATGGCAAATCTTTTACATGTACAGCACGGTTTGACACAGAGGTAACATGACATGTTTTTATATTTTCTCATCTGCACTTTTTTTTTTTCATTTCTTGTGAACAGACAAAGCTGTTCCCGGCTCCTTTATTGCTTAATTCCTTTTTTTTTTTTTTTTTTGCTTTTTCTTTAATACACGTAAAAAAAATTCCAGTGGAGTTGGGGTTGGAAAATGTAGGAGTTGTATGGATTGGTTCTTGTGTCTCTTCTATTAAGCACATTTATAGGCAATTCATGTTAAACTCAATTCTTATACCAATCATTCATTATACATCTCGTAATTTTTAGAAGTTGTCCGGTCAATAAGTATTACTTGCACGTGCCTTTTATATCTGTGGTTTATGTTCTTAAAATTCTAATTTCGTTTGGCTGCTTCTTCAGGTTGAGTTGGCATATTTTGATCACGGCGGCATCCTTCCATATGTTATCCGTAACCTTATCAAAAAGTAAATATCCAGTGATCATTTTATTGTGTTGAATCATGGGTCCAACTACAGTGGGGATCTGGAGAGTGGAGTTAAATCTGAAAATGCAGGCCTCAGAGCATCGATTTGCCTACATTTTGTCTTAAATCTTTAAATAATGAAATAAGCGTTTTGTTTGTCCGTGATTGGAGGAGCAACACAGCATACGATATTTCACCAGTTCAGTTTTCTTGTTCATTATAATTTGCTGCTGTTGCAATGTCAGGTAGTTAGAAAGTTGTGAGACTCAAATGTAGCCATGTTTCAATTGCAAGGTCAGATTGACTTAATGAAAAGTTTGCCAAGTCCCATAATTCTGCCGTGCCAAAATTTATTTAATAGTTTGGTGCCATAGTTTAATTTTTCTGTCGTATATTTGGTGATTTCAAGTTACCTATTTATTCCTATAAAAACATGATCTGGCAACTGGGGATTTCTTCAAAGAATTTCCAAATATGAAAGATAGAGTTAACAAGCGTTAGAAATTGTTTTGAGAGGTTTAATCTTCAAAAATGAAGAATCCTCCAAATGAAAAGAAAAGGGATCAATCTTGGGGGTCGGTGAGTTTGTGGTAGGGAGGGTATGTAGGGATGGCAACGGGTCGGGTCGGGTCGGGTTTCTTGAGATCCAAACCCGATCCATTATATTTCGGTTCGGATTGGGTCCGGGTCCGATTATCTAAAACGGAGATCCAAATCCGATCCGTCGGGTTTTTCGGGTATCGGGTCGGGTTCGGGTTTAATTCGGATACTTAAAAAAAATTAAAATTATGTACCTATCAGAAACATGATGATTGATTTTTTTTTTAAAATTTAGGAATATAAATAAAGGAATTCATATGTTTTATTAAGTACAATAAACACTTAAAACGTGTTAGTTTAATTGTTTAC
>PHNY01288705.1:7408-22056 GCA_003724115.2 Anethum foeniculum | reverse complement strand
AGGTGTTGCAGTTTGTTGATTTGTATTTGATGAAGGAGAAGCTTGAGTAGCCATTGGAGACGTTACCGCAGCGGAGTAAGTTCGTTTGCTCATGAAGATGTAAGTATGAACGCAGATAAGATATCGATGAAAGTAAATCAATCGATATCTCAATCAAAGTGATAAGATTGTAGAGATGTGTAAAGAAGTGAACGTAATTGAAGATCGATTAGAAAGACAAGAAAGAAACTATAAGGAGATTACAGAGAGATTGAGAAATTACAGAGAGATTGATTGGAGAGAGATTAATCGATGTTACTTGCAAACAGAGAGAGAGAGAGAATTGAACGATGTCTAGCTCTGATACCATGTCACAACTGTAAATTCAAGCAGATTCATGATGAAGAAGATGATGCCATTAACAAAGCTCTAACAGAATTGTAGATCTACATTGCAAAAGAGACTACAGTGTTTATCACAAAAATAGAACTACTAACCCTACTACACTGCCACACTACCATTCTATTTATATCTGACTCAATAGCAACAACTTTGTAACTAACTATACAGCTGGCATGCCTTGCTGTCATTCCTATTCCTCACTGGCATTCCCACTTGACTTCTCAGCTATATTAGACTTAACACACGTGCTAAGTGATAATTATAATTTATAAACAGAAATACTTTCGATACATGTTTAAGATGAACTTTCTATATTTGTTTCTTTTTACAGCGTCAACCAGAACCGGACGATGGAGATAACCACTATAGTGTTCTTTCGATACTGGTTTTATGGTGGAGAACATGTCTATGCTAATGCTGCCGTTCCCTCAATTTGAGATAATTGGTGATTTCTGCTAACTGTAACGTGACTGACCATACAAATTTTTGTTTGTACCGTGAATTATGAAAATTAAAGGTTTGGAGAACGTGAGAACCGTGAGAATCATTGTTCTGCACTTTCAAATTTCGGAGGAGCATATACTGAACAAGTATTTAAAAAATGGGCAATTAATATCAGAGCTGATAGTTGTTCCGATTATCCTGATGAATAATCTTGTCCGAGGTACCTTCGGTTGCCAGCTTGGACTCGACTCTCTCATTTCTTCCATGCATAACTGTATTTGATGATGGAAATTCCTTCACAGGTAGTCTATTGAACTATATATTGGCAATGTCCATTTCGGAGAACTGAGCTGCCTGAGCTGCCCCTTCCCCTGTGATTGATAGGTCAAGAGCTGTCTTCACTCACCATTTAAATGTTTCCTTTTGGCTTAATGACATTTAAGACTTAAGGTTTGCACTAATATATCCATTAGCACCTATAGTTCAAAATCCTACATTTTTTTGCCCCGAAGTACTGAAAACGTGGCCCTTAGACCGGCCGATTTACACCGGTTTTTTTCCCGGTCCAAGGGTAAAAACTAAAAAGATACGTTTTCAGTACTTCTGGGACAAAAAAGAACAGTTTTGAACCACATAGACTAATGGGTATATTGGTGCAAAACTTAATGCTTAAAATGTGTATTAAGCTCTTTTTTTTATATCTGACCAAGTTGCATTGCTATTTGTGTGTGGCTTTGAACTCTTGTTTAGTGTTTACGGTGAACTATAAGGCTCTTGTCTCAGATATTTTTGGTCCCCTGAATTTTATGCATTGAAGAATATATTGGTAGTTACAGCACATCCTCGTAAAAACTACTATTATGTGATCGAATTGCTAGCTTTTGTCAGTGTTTCGTATATTTACTACACAGATAAACAGATAATTCCAAGTGTTTTCTGGAAAAAGATTGGAGACAAACCGATAGACTATTGCAGCCTAGATAAGAAGCTGAGAAGAAAATACCTTGGCAAGTTTGATTTACATTTGATACACTTCTCCAAGGTGGTGGGATTGTAGTTTTTACAGGACCCTTTTTTTTTTTTTTTGCGATTTGGAGTTCAAACGAGTCTCAATTGAGTTGAGTATATAAATGTCTAACAAACAAAGATGCTGCACATAGACCCGGCACGTATATGACACGATAACACGACATGAAAATATACGATACGGTAAGATTGCCGGTCTAGCCGCACATATACTGCCAAAAACAGAGTCCAAAACAAATGAGACTGTACAGATATGAGTACAAGGATTCTAAACTTTACAATCTATTAATTCTAAGAAATAACATAATAATAACAACAACAAAAAAGAAATTAAAGTTGAACGCGTTTTAGCACACGGAAATGTTTTGTAAAAAGTATGTTATATGAAGGAGTCTGGAAATTGAATAGGAAGACTAATAATAGCAAGTCAATGGCTCCACCCTCACTATCTCATCTAATAAAACTGTCTTTGCTAACTTCATACTTGAATCCATCCATGTTTTATTCTTAACATCTTCTTTTTCAAATTGTTAAAACAACGTTTCTTCTACCTCCTACATTAAAACTGCATTTCCCATTCATGTCTACCGACAAAATGGGTGAAGACTACCCAGAAACAAGCATTTCATCATCATCTGAGACATTAGAAACCACAGATGTCCACACATCTACTGAGGTTTTGACATCTACTCGGATCACTTCGAAGGCATACAAAAACACAACTGTCCAGCAGCTGCCATCAACTTCGGCCACCCCATGTGTTTCTGTAGAGGATTTAGTCACTGGTTCACATACATTCACATTTAATCGCTTCTCGCGAAGAGAAGGGTTTGAAGTTGGAAAGTACTTGGTCTCGGATACTTTCACAGCAGGTGGATATGACTGGGCAATCACTTTGTACCCCAATGGCAAGAAGGACCAGTTTAAAGATTACATATCTTTGTATATAAGATTGGAGAGTGAAAAAACTGATGTGAATGCAGTGTTTGAATTGACACTTGTTGATCAGAGTGGGAAGGGTAAGCACAAAATTCAGACACGGTTTGGGAGGTTGCAGGAGAAGCAGCCTTTCTTAATGAAACGATGCGGAAGCCAGTGGGGATTCGGGCAGTACATAAAGAAAAAATATCTGAAGAAATCAGGCTATCTAAAAGATGATTGCCTGGTAGTAAATTGTGTGGTTGGAGTTCTAGCCTCTTGTACAGACAAGGCAACCGGGGACCCTATGAGTTTGATATCTAATCATGATCAGATTATACAGCCTGTGGGATTCCAAGCCATGATGGAATCCAGCTGCAAGGAAACTAAGTATTCATATTTAGAGTCTGCAGCAGAAGTAATAATAGAATTTGGATCTCCATCGCAGCTACAAGGACTTATCAATGATGGAGATCGCAACAAATTTGATCAATACTTGTGTGCAGTGGATGAGATTCAAAAATCAATCAAGCCAGGTTTGATCTCCGATTATGAGACTCATGGAACTCGTGCTACGAAAACACTGCAACTGGTGTTTCAAGGAATATTAGACTGCTCAATCAGAGCGACCAAATATGATACTTTAAGTTCCACTGTTGACTCTAGTACTGTGACTAGCAGTTTTAGCTATGAATTGCAGGGAAGCAATCATATTGGCCATCATGAGCTTTCCTCAGAACAAGTTTACCGCCTCCGTAGCATAGTAGAGAGGCTAAACTTCACAGGATATCTTGGGGACTGCATTGAGGTGTACAGAATATCAAGGAAGTCGGCAGTGGATTTTAGGTTTCTGAGGTTTAGCATTGGGATATGGAGCATCAACGACTTACAAGGTCTAGACTGTGAAGAGTTTGCTGCAAAAATCAGAATATGGACACAAGCAGCCAAAAAATGTTACAACAATATCTTTCCTTGGGAGAGGCAATACTATGAACAGATATTTGATGGTGCAAGAGCTGTCACGTACGACAACTGTTTCTTCCCTATAGTCGAGCATGTTGCAATTGAGTTGAACAATTTCGCGGATGCTGTAAGTTCTATTGCATCATTTCAGAAATTATTTGCTGTTTTGGATCTGTACAAGATTCTGGTCGTTATCTTGCCTGAGATTGAAAACATGTTCCACACTGAAGCATTTGCACATATACGTCATGGCGCCACTAATACTATTGATGGCCTCGCAACTCTGGTAAAGAAATTGTTTTCCAAATTTGAAGATGCTGTGCTTAATGAGCGGTCGAACACTCCACCTCCAGAAGGTACAGTTCATTCTTCGACAGAATATGCAATGAATTACGTTAGCAGCATTTCACAGTACAGGGAATCGCTGACAAACATAATTGAATCTCGGCCATCAACAAGTTTGGGAAATCAGGCAGATGAACAATTTTTGGAAGCTTCGAGTGGAACGCCATTGAGACTGCACATGATTTGGATCATGATGAGCTTGAGAATCAATTTGATGGGCAAATCTAGATTCTATGAAGATCTATCGTTGCGCTGTCTATTCATTATGAACAATGTTAATTACATAATTAAGACTGTGAAAGGGTCTGCAGAACTTTTAGAGATAATTGGGAAGGAGTGTCTGTCAAAGCTGAGCAAAGAAGTCTTGCAGGCAGCACAGGACTATTTTTCATCCGTTTGGCAGAGGGTTTTGTATTGTTTAAGAGACGATGGATTAAATTATAAGTTTCCATTCTATAATGGGATTTCTAAGAACTCCCTGAAAGATAGGTTCAAGACTTTCAATTCATCATTTGAAGAGGTTTGTCAGTCGCAATCAACACGGATTGTGGTGGATATACACCTGCGAGATGAGCTTCAGAGGCTGATACTAAGTAAGTTGCTCCCAGTTTACAAATTGTTTCTAGAGAGATACGGTAGTCATATACAGAGTGAAAGGAACAAAGAGAGATACCTCAAGTACTCATTGGAGGGCCTCGAGAATAAGATAAAAAATTTGTTTTCGAACACTGACAATCTGCAATGAAGACGCAGTTGCCAGTAGGATACATACTTAAGTTTTGTTTCAAAATTGAATGCCAACTCAATAGTATCTACCATTGTTTCCTTAATGTACAAGCAGATATAATCACCATTTCCCAGGAAACCAACTTGTTTATTTTACCCGTAACTATATATATTACTCCATTGAGTTATGTTTGCTGCAAAATCTTGCCCTACAGAGACAGTGTCTCCACTCTTAGGACATGTCCTAAGGTTTGCGTACATCTTAAACTTCCGTCTGAGTTCGTCTCAACGAGTTGGCTATACTAGTGTTTTATACTACTAGTGTTTTTACCGCGTAACCTCTCCATTTCTTTTCTGGAAAGGGGAGGTCGGCCGAAAGGAAACTTTTAGAATGGTTCAGGAACAGCATTTTACGAACTATGTTTCTAGACAAAAAAGTTTAAAAAGTTGTCATGGAACTACGTAATTTATGAGCAATTTCTGGAAAACACCTTTGGCCTTTCGGAGCACAATGACCTGAGACTAATCTATCTCAACTCAAAAACCAGTACTACGACACTTATTACCCAGTACATTACACCTACATACTTAATCACCAACTAACCCACCGGATAACCCGGCATGGATATCGACTACTCACCTTAGAACCTGAACAGTTAAGCACGTTCACAGTTTAAATTCGTAAAATGGATTCTATGACAAGACTACAATGTTAATTACAGACTCGAATACCAAATTTTAAGTGCTCATATATGTTTTCATACAGCTATGCTTCTCCAAGAATCAAGCGACTAATTCAATGAAAAGAATCACCAAGAATCTTACAGTTGAAAGAAACTCATTTCTCTATGAACATAGATATATAGAGTAGATACATAGTTCAGGTAACAAAAAAACACCAGACGGAGCTTAGATAATTGGCCTTACTCTACGCCTTGTTTATGTACAATTATTCTGCGAGGAGTTTCAGACATGGTATCGTTTTTATATGGACAGCAGAACTGAACCTATCCCTACTCAGAACACTTGGTGAAACTTGTAGCTTCAACCTCTCACCACTATCCCTGATCACCCATGTCTCTTCTAAGATTCAAGTCCTTCAAAGCCACTCACGTTCAGACACTCACTCACACTCATTCTTGTCCTTGAAGCACTAAATATGATTTAATAGATTGCATGAAAAAAAAGTTAAATGAGATGAACATCAAATAAAATGTAAAACGGAGGGAATCTATATGGATCATCTCGCTAGTAGTTTTCCTTACAAACAGATCAATCCCTCAAGTGAAAATTCTAGTGTCTGACTTAAAACCCAGCTACCGATCCAATCAGGGAAACAGTGACATATATCAGAGAAAAGTGACTAAGATTCACTCATATGCCTCCTAGAAGTTCCTTTCATATAAATTTAATCCAAATTCCTTACGGAAGTACCACAGAAAACCTTATCAAGCATATATAGGTGCAGAGGTAAGAGTCATGTCAAAAGACCAATTCAACAATTAATAAACACAACATAATACAAAAATGCAACTTTTGTGACTCTTATTTAGTAATATTACACTCTTACAATTCCACAATTTTGCAGTATGGGTATGTATGATACAACACTGAGGGCCTCCTAACTCATAGTTTTACAATGTATCTCCAGGCCCAAGAGAAGTGAGGGGAAAAAGAAAAAAAAGATGGGGTGAGTGAAGGGTGTAGCTAATAAAAACTTATTACCGTCAACCGTAAGGCTAAAGAAAAACAAAGGGTCAATAAATTAGTCTAACAGACATAACCACTAAATCTTCACATGAACTTCTTCCGCTTAATCTACAGATTGACTTTCCACACTCAGTACTGATATACATACAGGATCTCAGCAGATTTGCAAAAGAAACATCAATGGTTTCTCCAACAGGAAATAAATACCTGTAATATTCAAGCAACAACTAAGGCCCAACAGGAGCAACTCCTTTTGCTTTAGCAGCAGCAGTTGCAGCTGCAGCTGCCGCTGCCGCTGCTGCGGCTGCTGCAGATGCTGCAGCAGACGGTCCTGATGGAGGAACTGGGTTGGACTGTGACGTGCTTTGAGTTGAAACAAGCTTCTCTTGCTGATCAGACTTAAGTTCATCAAGTAAGGCCATAATCTGACTCCCACTAAGTGTCTCATGTTCAAGTAACGCATTAGCAAGTGCATGGTGCTCCTTTTGGTGGGTGGTAAGAATAGCCTTAGCATTATTATATGCCTTTTCCAACAAGTCTCTCACTTCTTTTTCTATGAGAAGCCTTGTCTCGGTGCTCATACTCTTTCCCTCATCGTCATAGTTGTGAGTAACAACTCCAACTTGCTTACTCATGCCATATTTTGTTACCATCGATCTGGCGAGATTAGTTGCTTGCTGGAGATCAGATGATGCGCCTGAAGTAACTTCATTTTCACCAAAAATGAGCTCTTCTGCAACCCGACCGCCCATGCAAATATCTAGCCTAGCAAGCATTTGCTTACGAGAAATACTTGTTTCATCTTTGTCGGGTAATTGGGCAACCATACCGAGAGACATGCCACGTGGAACAATTGTTGCCTTGTGGACAGGAAGGGCGCCATCAGTATGAATTGCCACCAGAGCATGACCACTTTCATGGAAAGCCGTCAACTTTCTCGATTCATCCGATATAACAGCTGACTTGCGCTCACTTCCCATCATTATCTTGTCCTTGGCATATTCTAAATCTACCATGCTCACAGCTTTGGCACCATCCATTGCAGCCTTCACAGCTGCAACGTTAACCAAATTTGCAAGATCAGCACCTGAGAATCCAGGCGTTCCTCGGGCAATTATCATCAGATCAACATCGTCTCCTTTCAGAACCTGTAAATTCAATTTTTATCAAAATTTGAAATTAGAAATACATTAGATGCAACACTTCTGTAAATTGCAGGCAAAAGTTGTTTGCAATATTGGTTTGTGAAAGCATTAGTCTACATTTGGAAACTTGCCTTGAGGAGTGTAGGACAAGAAAATAAACTTTTTACACAACTCTGATGCCAAATGGCATATAACCAAGAGACTTGCTTCTCATGCCTAAAATTTGCAGAGATAGTCTGAGAATTGATTGAAGCTTTCTTATTATATACAAGCAAATATATGAAATGAGAGATTCTAATAAGTTAACCAAAATGAAGTCAATTATTGCACCGTGTAAAATAACATGCTCAAGGCACCAAAACCAAACTCATACTAAATAAAATATGGCATATCTCTCTTCCTACACATACAGTTCAATCAGCAATGTATTTTCCACATTAACAGCTTCTATTGATGATAAAGAAAGAAGAAATTTAAAGATCAATTTATAGGCACCTCAGAACTAAAATAATTACTGCAAAGGAACTGTAGACATTCACCAATAGTACCTTCGACATGTGAGATTCCATGATCTGCCGCCGCCCTTCAACATCTGGGTTTGGAACAACAATATGACGGTCAAACCGTCCAGGTCTGACCAATGCCTTATCTAATGATTCAGGGAAGTTAGTTGCCGCGATTACAATAACTCCTTCATTTTGTTTGAAACCATCAAGTTCAACAAGCAGCTGATTCAAAGTCATTCTCATGTACTGTTGGTCTTTCGGATTGCGGCGGCCTCCTATGGCATCTATTTCATCAATGAAAATTATGCAAGGTGATCGCTTCTTTCCAGCAGCAAATAAATCTCGCACACGTCTGGCTCCAACACCAACAAACATCTCTTCAAACTCACTGCCACTGCATGAGAAGAAAGGTACCCCAGCTTCTCCTGCTATAGCCCTAGCTAACATAGTCTTTCCAGTGCCAGGAGGACCAACAAGCAGAACTCCTTTGGGCAGTTTTCCACCAAGATGAGTGAAGCGCTTGAAAAAGGAGAGGGTAAGATATACTTTTTAACTAGCATATTGGCTTAAACACTTGTAATTATTACAAATACAGCAGAACTGTACTACATAAGTAAGAGCCGCCATTGTAAATAATATAATAGAGCTTTCGGTTCACGAGACATCAAAGGGAAACTAAATAAGACAGATGAATACCTTAGGATCTCGAAGGTAGTGAACAATCTCTTCGAGCTCAGCTTTTGCTTCATCAACACCTTTTACATCGTTGAATTTTGTTTTGGATTCCATAACGGGTTGTACCTCTTCATTAAGACCGCCTATACCTAAAAAGAGCAAACAGCAATAGAACAAAATTCAAAAAATGAAAAAATAAAATAAAAAGTATTATACTCATCTAATTACGGTTGTGACCAGAGAAATTCGTTATAACAGCAATGTGAAATGAAAAATTATTATTACCTTTACTTATTCCTCTATCCTCGATTAGTGCACCAACACCTGAAATCAAGAGAAAGGCTAAGCCTAATGTTCGAAAAGTACGCCAGAGTTGTTCTTTAAAATGTCCTCCTTCGGTCGTCACCATATGTATAGGGGTACCAGCAGTTCCTAGGACACCATCTTTGGTAGCTTTTCCCACGTTTCTGATAGCTGCACGACCACCAATACTTTCTTCCATTGTTCTTCCGAATCCGGTACCGGAAATACCTGTGCAACACTCTTTTTCACTTAAGAATATCTGATGATATAAAGGAAGACACTGAACTCGATGCAAACTGCAAAGTCCTTAGAGTTCAAAAGCAGAAAATTTAATATGAACAGAACTCATATTAGCTAGGCATTTACAACCTTTCGCAATTATTCTATTTAACTTCACCTTCAGTCACAGATAACTTTTGAAATTCTAGCTCATTTTTTTTGGTATGGCAACTAAGTTTTCCCAGTTACAAAACCGTTGTGCTTCTTATGCTTAACAGCATTGTCAGGAAGAAGTAAGAAGTTGAAGGTTTTCCTGACAAATATGGAATGGTTAGGCTAGCTAAAGAAAGAAGCTAACTTTAGCCCTCCTGTTTCAATCTGACTGATATGTTTGTTAAAGTTTAAAACTCTTAATTCCAATAAAAAAACCCACCTCTTTGCAACGTCTTGAGCAGCTCACTTTCATCCAACCTATCAACTTTAACCAATGACTTGACATATTCAGCAAGTGCTGCCTGGTTGGTGTGCAACGAGGGATGACTCTCAAACAATCTTATTACTGCCTCCGGATCATTTCGATGATAAAGTTCTTTAAGATATGCAACATCACTTGATCCCTCCACATCTGGTACCTTGCGAGCCAGACGTCCGACATAACTTGACTGAAACCTGTGAGGGGTAATTGGAAGACTATTCGCTGCAAAAGAATTAAGGAGAAAAGTTTCAGGAAACTGTTTTTTTCATTTCTTTAAATGAATAAGGACTCAAACACCTTTCTATTGGTTCTTTTAAAACTAAACCAAAAACAAAAGCGAAACTTCAGAAACAAATCCATTCTATAGTTACGTGGACCCAAAGAGTCAGCTACGATAAGGGTACTGCAAAGACCCGACACAACTACTCAACTTTTAGTTATTATTTTTGCTAAATAAACACAATCTCATACCATTTCTCCTTTGACAAGGCTTGAATCCTTGACCTCCCAAAAAGGAAGTAAGGATGATACTACAAGACCAAGAGGTCGTTGGCGTCAATTGTATACACTAAAATAAAGTATTTAGCAACTTGTTTTAGTTTTGAATTTTGCAGGCATCCATGTAGATTGCATGATGTATCTAGATGACATAATAATAAAAAGGACTCGGCTTTTATCATTTTTCCAACTAGACTTCTTAGGCTTATACAAGCAATACTTTTGTCAGAGGAGCATCATACAAATTAACATACAAGCGATCTAACTGCCCCCGACATATTCTTAAGAAGAATAAAAGAATTAGTATAGCTGAAGCTGATATTTAAGTTTATATCTTTGCTTTATATTCTCTGTTCTCCTGCCTTCTTGTTTCTTAGGTACAGTAACAATTTTTGAAATATATTCACTAATGGTCTTTAATGCAAAGATTTTGGGAATGCACAGCAGATGTTAAATACTGTATATCATATTCTCCCTGAGAAATGTATGTAGAATGGTCCAAACCAGTGTGTTTTAAATGGTCAGGAGCTTCCTTGTATGGGTAAAATTTTAAATCAAGATAAAGGTAGATGGTGTCACCACAGTCAAAGGATGAATATCTAAATCCAACTAAAAGCCTACATATACAGTAATGGCTAGCTTTCACGAGGGTAATAGAGAAGCATTTATGCAACAAAATCAGCCATAAACAATACATGAGAAAATGCAGACCATGGCATCATGCTAGAACTGTCATGCAGACAATTGTATAAAATACTAGAGTTTTATTCCAATTAGGTAGGAGTTGCTTAAATAATGTTTCATTTCACGAGGTAATTTCATCGTTTGCCTTTTTTAGGAGATTTGACATTTTCTCTTCTTGCTAGATAGGAGATTTAACTACTCCTTACAGTTGATATTAATCTTCTTTGTAGCTGTCCTACAAGAGACCTTGACATAGGGGGAAGCAGAAGTTAATTCTTAGTAGTGTTTCTCCTTTATGGACTTAGTCATCGACTACGTCACGTAAGAGATTACCAAAAGAACAGAGCATACATGATATGATAGCATATATTTTGTAATAATGGCATGCTCATTAACCAAAAATAAGAGTTCCCAACTTTATATGATGTTATTACCATATTGATTAAGTGCTAAATAGAGTCCCAAATGAGAATACAACTTAAGTAAGGTGATCAACAAAGTTCACAAGTATGCTGTGGTCCAAAATGGTAGGAACTCAATATTGACAAAGAGACATTAACGCAAAATTTGATGAATAAAAGTAGGTATATACCTCCGGCATTACCTAAATATCGTGAAGCAAGATAAGAGTTAGCCAACAGTTTGTTTAACTGACTGACGTGACATTGCTTGTATGCAACCTGTTACAAGGAAATAAAGCAGATCATCATCATGCCTCTTATGCAAACAACTGTTACAGATCATTAACAAGAAAAAAACCGTGCAGCCTAATACACCTCATTATGATATCCTCCGTAATCAAATACCATGTCTCAATATAACAAAGCTAAGACATAAATAACATAACCACCATGAAAATGAAACAAAACCAGTGTAGCTAGCCGAAAATTTGCAAAGATTGCACCAATAGCAAATATACTGCTTCACAAAAATTCACAATTCAATACATGACAATGAGCCTAATAAAATCAACATTATCATATCATTTCCAATAACAAAATCGACATTATCCTATCATTTCCAACAAAAATTCAAGGCAATCATAACAAAAAGCCACACACACATAACAAATATAATCAAGATTATTGAAAACAATTCATAACAAGAAACCCAAATAAGAAATAACAAACCTCATCAGCTAAATTTCATTATAATCAAGAAAATTCAAAATTAAATTTCCCAAGAAAAAAAATTAAAATTATAAAAACTGGGAATGAATGAATACAAGAAAATTAACAAGACTTTGTTGATTGAATTGGGTGTGAACATACCTCAGAGAGAAGGCGTCTGAGAGCCATGGGCTTGAATAAAAATCCAATCTTTATCCTTTTTGAGCTCTGTTTTATCAAAATTAAAAATTAGATATACAAGATTTGTATGTATATGTTGATGGTCAAATTGGTGATGATGAGAGATCTGTATATTGCAAAAAAAAAAAAAAAAAGGATATTGAAATTAAATTATTGGGTAAAGAATGCTTAACAAACAGTTTTATAACAGAAACCTCCCTCCACAAATATTAATGCATTTTACGAAATTCGAATAATTCGGTTTAGGTACCCATTTATTATTTATCGGAAGATTTTTGAAAATTTGAAAAATTATTGATGATTTATTAAATAGGTCAAATATTTTGGGTAATTTATCAACGATTTATTAATATTTTTTAAAAAATTAACTATTTTTGTAATTGAGACTGCACTTATTTCTTGAATTTTTATTTCTATAAATTGAAAATACAAATACAAAATCTTTTAGGGTCAATTAACAATTATTTAAACTAATTAACTAATAATTTATTTCCTGATCTGGGTTTTTTTTTTTGGGGAAAATAATAGCATTTTAAAAATTTATTTGTTGGATTTTCAGAAAGAAATTGAAGCTTCTGGGTAAATTATTTTACTTGAAGAAAAAGATTTGATAAATGGTCAGATATCCAGGTCTTTGTATAATGTCAAGAAAGGTGCCCCAGATTAGCCCAACAACATATGCAACATGGGTCCATACTGATATATTCCTTGTTTAATGAAAGGATTGGGCAAGTCCAGGCCCAACAGCCAAGACCAAGAGCTTTACTGATATAGAACAAGCTGAAATCCTGCATGTTTTAAGCATGTATAATGAATCACTGAATCAGCATCAATAATAATTCTGCAATTTGAGCGGAGGAGAATACAATAAAAAAGTTGAAATTTCTCGTATCAAACTCTTTTTTCTTTTTTTACAAAGAAGTTAAAAATGCATGTATGTTAAAGTTCTTTTCTTTTAGGCCGCATGTCAAAATTGTTGAGATTGATCTGTGTTGGATTTTTTGATCCGACAATTAGCCTGTGAGTCAAGAGATGAGCCAAGACTAAAAACTACTGCTCCCTAGCTAGTAATTATTGGAAACCGGTTGGACAAGCATTTTAAGTTTCAATAAAGTATAATTACATAATTTTTTTTATTTTCTTTTCTAAATAAAAATCTAACTTTTAAAGTTTAGTCAGAAAAAAAAAAGTTTAAAAATAAATAATGAAAATATACTTTATATTCACTTTAAAATGCGTGTTAGACATTGGGAAAAAAATTGTATATAAATGAATGGGACGGAGGGAGTACTTATTATTATTATTATTATTTTAAAAAGCTGAAAATTATATTTTAAAATAATTAGATGTATATAATATGAGTTTCTAAAGAATAATATAAATATAATACAAGTTTCTAAAGAATTATTTAGGTAATTATTTGGTGCCAATTAATTATTAATTGTTATGTATAATAAAAGAAATTCTGATTTTATGGATTTCAGTCGGCAAGGGAGGTTTTCAATAAAACTTTTAACAAAGAAAATCCTAACTTGATGAAAGGTGCATTCATTTAAAACTGGAATGCATGTGTACATAAAATGCACAGACTAATCACAAATGTACTCAATCAGCAATTAGAAACTAATTAAACAATAGTCGAGAGAATCTACATAACTTAACCGTTATGCTTTAATATCACACGCCCAAATAATTCAAAACACCAAACAGTAACAGTCCAAGTGTTGTCTCCACTTAATAATAATGATGAAATAATGTGAAAAGGATCATGAGGAGATGCCAACTGGTGATCATCTCTGTTCCTCTCCTTAATAATTCATTCAACTACTAAAAGCAACTCAACTAGGTTAATCACTAATACTACTTCATTACCACATATGTCTACAAACATGTTGTATGTATAGGCTATATTGCAACCAAAGCAACATGACTTCACTCAACTAAAGAAGGGAGCAAAAAAAGTTGGAAAAGTACTTGGAAAGAAAAAGTGACTTTTAAGGGGCTTTAATAATACAATCAAGTAAGACACAAAAGCATAAACCAAATATTGGGTATAAAGAAGTTGAGGTATCTTATATTTTTTGTTATAAAAGAATCAGAGTAACTCCATGTTTACAAATTACAACTATACACTTTAGTATAATGGATGGTTGAGTGTGGTCTAGGACTCTACTATGTATGATGTTGTCTTTTTGAAAGATTCAATTAAAGATTCCTCCTACTGTTGCTGGGCAACTATGAAAAGATTCTTGGTGGTGGGGAATCCTTTAGATGTATGCCAGTGCCACTTATGCTTAAAGGTGATTTAGTCCCTGTTTGG
>PHNY01288612.1:580-16182 GCA_003724115.2 Anethum foeniculum | reverse complement strand
GCATCCTGTGAACTTATTTGTATTTTTATAAATAATAATATAAATGTTTGTTGTTGGAAGGATTCGAACCTGGGAGCTTGCCTAGTGCATTATTTTGATATTTTTATCTAACGGTTCTGATAATCTGATTAAGAAGATCCGACGGTTGTGAGAGGGAATAACCAAAATAGGGGGTAACCAAAATAGAGGTTGAACCAAATATACCCTATTCCGGTTATTATAGTATAGTATAGATTATGAAGTATTCAATCAATAAACATGTAATTTCTTGACTAAAATTGACCTTATTTTTAAAATTATTAGTTTTATTATTTTACTAAAAAAATAACTAATGTAGTTCTGGTTCCATAATTAAGAGGTGGGTGGGTGAGATTTGAATATAGATTCAACAGAAATTCTAGAGTAGACTTTCTCCTTAAAAATATTGATTGCTATATTGAAGTGGTATAAAAGGAATCTATTCAAAGCTATTATTGTATGTTTACTTTTTCTGAATTATTTGGTTTATTTTTGTTTAGAGCTGCAAACGAATATAGCCGAGCCGAGTTCTGTCCGAACCGAGCTGAGTTTAATTTTTTTTAAACCGAACCGAGTCGAGCCGAGTTTAATAACCGAGCTGAAAATGATGTTCAAGATCGGCTCGTTAATAAGCGAGCCGAATCCGAGCCGAACCCGAATTTGCTCGNNNAGCCGAACTCGAGCCGAGTTCGAACAAAGTCGAGTTGTCTATTAATAGTTCGCATATATTTTTTAATCGACCAATCTTAAAGTATAATTTATAATTTTACAAGTTATATCGAGATCAAATACCAGTCTTATTGCACTTTGTTTATTAGTTTACGATGTAAAATTCGGACTTTTGTTAATTATTCTATAAAAAAAATAAGAAATTAAAAAAAAAATCAAACACTGGTCACAAGTGGATTGTACAAGTGCCTAAGATTAAAACTATTAATATTTATAAGCGGGAGATAACTTTTTTCAATTTTCCACAAATTAAAGTACAAGTACTCCTGTCTATTTATTGCAATTTCAGTTCGTAATTGATAAAGTCACTTTATCAAATCTCCGGGATGACTTTAAAACTCCCATCTACTTTACTTATGATAAGTAAAACATATATAAAATATGTCTTAAAATTAGTGGAAAAAATTTGAAATTTTTATACAAGTGATTAGTAAAAATTTATTATTTTTAATATATATATATATATACACTTTATCCGAGCCGAGTCGAGTTAGCCGAGTTCGAGCGAGTCCGAGCTAAACGAGGCGAGCCTGAGCCGAACATACAAAAAGCTCGGCTCAGCTCGTTTACTCATCCGAGCTCATTTTTATGTTCAAGATCGGCTCGTTTTGAAAAATGAGCCAAACCAAGTTAACTTAAACGAGCCGAGTTCGAGTTTTGTTCACGAACGGCTCTGTTTATTTGCAACACTATTTTTGTTGAGTTATCATGACCAACAGAAATAGGTTCATTTACTTAGATTTAATTATAATATCCAGTATCTAGTATGTATCTGAATTCAAATACTCAATTCAAAATCATGCAACATCTCTCTGTTCCTTTATACTCCCTCTGTCCCAACCATTTCTTTACAGTTTTTTTTTTGGGATGTCACATCCAATTCTTTACATTTCAAAACTTACCCAAAATAGTTAATGGGTCCCACCACTTTCTCACTATTCTTTCCTTTTCACACTACTTTTAACCTCACTATCTCCCTTTTATACACTAAAAATTAACGGGTTCCACCACTTCACACACTTTTCTTTCTCATTTCTACAATTTTATACATACTTTTTAACCTCCGTGCCCAAACCATTTATAAACAAATGACAGGGACGGAGGGAATACATGAACAGCTATAGAGTTAAGGATGATTATCGGGTTACCCCGCGATGGGAAACTGCTATCCTCGTTCCCCTCCCGAAATCCTAACCCCCTCCTTGAAATTCGTCCCGATTATTAATTTGTTTCTTATCCTCGCTCCACTTCCGTCCGGAATGGAAAATGAAGATCTCCGCGAGTAATCGGGATTCTAATATTTCTTCAATTAAATACATTATATGTACTTTTAACATGTTTTTTAAAAATAATTAATAAATCATGATAAATAAATATCTTTAAGTTTAATATTATATTTTAAACGATAATTTGAATTTGAATATATTTATAATAAAATATAATATTAAAATTATTTTTATTAAATTATATTCTACTATTAAATTTTAATATAATAAAAAAACAAAAAACTTTACTTTAAAAACATAAATCCGTTATATTTATTCATAATAATTTAACTAATATGCATATAAATTATTATCTATTTATATAAAATGTGATAATTGTGTACCGGGGTCGTGAAACGGGAAGATGATACCCTCGTCCCGACCCAATTCCGTCTCTCACGGATTCTCAAATTTATTTTATACTTTTTACGGTTCTTCTTCCGAATTCAAAAAATTCTTCAAATTTCCGATCCGAGCATAATGGAAATCAATCAGGAAATGCCCATCATTAATAAGTGTTATATACATTAATACTTATTCGAGTCATTTTTTATTTATTTAAGTTCATGAGAATATATAATTCTAAATTAAACAATTTCGCTACCATAATGGTTATTTAAAAATTTACAAAATTAAGATTTTATATGTAACATCTTATTTTTAATATTTCATTTCTTTTAAAATATTAGTCTAGTAAACATGTATTTAAAAATATATTGATCATAATTTTATATATTATTTTCTAAATAAAAATTTAAATATCAAAATTTTATGTAATTTAGTAACCACGGAGTTGATGAACTTTAAAGTAAGAAAGTTAACATAATTATATAAATTCTTCTTTTCTAAATAAATATTTAATTATCAATTTTTATGTAATTATGTAATCATGTAGCTAATAAAACTCTAAAGTAAGAAAGTCAAAGTATATATTTGAAGGGGCTAAGGGCATCTCCATTGACGTTGGTTATACTAAATTAGATATCTCGGACATTATTATATTTTAAAAGGGATTAAGAGTAAGTCCAAGAGATGTCTTATTTGATGTCCTAAGTTATGATTTAGGGCATTTAACAAAAATCCAACTGTAATGCCTTAGAGCAAGTCCAAGAGTGCCCTAAATTCATGTCCTAAACTAGAATTTAAGGCATTTTGTACAAATGGGTGCTCCAACAGTGTCCTAGTGGTGTCTTAAAACACTAGGACATCCATCAAATGCCTCATTTTTAAGGTCATGAATAGGCATGCCCTATTTCATTTCTATCAATAAAAAAATTAATTCCCTCCTTTTTTACTCATCATTTCTCTCTCATCTTTTCCCTTCCCTCCAATTGTAATTCAAATATAATATTATTTTAATAATAAGACACAATTATAAGACAAGTTGTTGGAGTTAATATACAAAAGTTTTGTCTTAAATCACTAGGACACTATGTTTTATTATATTTATAAGGCTTATAGTAGGACATTGTTGGACTTGCTCTTATATCACTAGGAGAACCTCTTTATGCCTTATTTTTAAGTCACCTCTTCCCTTACCCTATCTTATATTTTATAGTAAATTATTATACACCCTCTATTTCTCTTTCTATTGCCATTTAATAATAATAAAAAATTTAATAATAAAATATTAAATATATTAAGGATAAGGCACATTGTTAGAGTTGAAGTTATTTAAATATGTCCTAAATTACTAGGACATAATTTTTTATATTATATTTAAGACTTGAACTAGGACATTAATGGACTTGCTCTAAGAGCGTCTTTAATGGCGTTGGTTATATTTGGTTGGCTAAATTGGATCTCTTGGACATTATGTAAAATTTGTTGAACTTGTAAGACATTGTGCTTCAATGTTAGCTATATTGATTGGCTACATTTTAAAATAGTATATTATTAAAATTTTATGTTGTTATAAATAGAATTTATCACATTAATACGGTAATACGAGATCTTCTTACATGTCTGTAGATGTTCGACAAACACGAAGAGGTTGGATAAGGGGATCGTACCATTGGAGTTTGAGTTTTTTTTACAAAATCTCTAAATTTTTTATTTATAATATGTATTAATGATTTTTAGCTAATGATTCTAAATTTTCTATTTATAGCATATATTAATGATTTTTAGATAAGGGTTTTATATGATTGAAAATGGTGTATCATTATATTCGTAACAACAACAAAAAATTATTGGAAAAAACGTCTCAGAATATCTGAATTGCATTATTGTGAGATTCATTATTAAACTTTTGGCCTGTTTGGAAAATATGTTTCCTAAAAAGCATATTTATTGTTAGACAAAACTACCATCTTTATGACATAAACAAAGCATTCTTTAGGTTTGGACAAAAATGATTCTTGCAAAGCTGGATTTACACACACATAATATAAAACATTAAAATCAGACCAACCTGTCTTGATTATTACAAGTCAAATAGGAGGCAAGAACAAAAGGCAACTACTGTTAGTAGTAGTTAAGAACTCCTTCTTTATACATTTATTCTTCATTATTTGCATGTTCTTCTCCTTTACAAATTTAGCCTACGCGCTTTGCTTTCATTTAAAGATTATATAGATACATCTCCTCTGTATGTATATTTCATCAAATTTCAAGAACCTGATTTTATTTAGAATTTGCCACTGACCCAGGTGAGCTTTCATGCCCAAAATTTGTAATTCATTCTATAATTTTTGATTTTTTTTAAAAGTTTATACTGTTATAATCTTGATTTTACTTATAGGGGTTGTGGGTTTTTGTTAGATTGTTGTTTAATGACATACCCTTGTTGAATTTCACTGTTTTTTTATCCTAAAAAAGTCTTCTTTATCTCAAAGATTGGATTTTTTTGTTTTTTTGATGAAGTTGATGCTGAAGTGAAGTTTAATTGATGTTCTTCGAAATTTATATGTCAATGTGCTACAATTTAGTATTAGCAGAAAAAAAAGGTGCTACAGTTTAGTATTTTGGTTTATTTATGGTTGTCTGGATTGAATTTTGAATTGGATAACAGGATTTTGGGGTTTTATATTTTTATTTATTCAGTTTGTGTACTGCCATATTGTTGTGAAAAGAAAAAAGGAGACTTGTGTCTGTTGGTTCTCAGTTCTCTCTGTTACTTGTAAAAAGTAAAAAGTCAATGTTGATGTTCAAAGAGTTAGATGATGTGGAACAAATTGTATCAATTGCTGTTGTTTTTGCAATGGAAGTGCTCTTTGTGTTTCTTGTTTTGTTAATTTAGTAGGGAGTACTTCTAGTATGGTTATAACTATTTGTCTGCTATCCGAACAGAAGCAGCAGCCTTGATTGTTTATTTTACGGTTTATGATCTTATTAAATCCTCCTGGAGGGCAGATTCTATGTTATTAATTTGTCACATATTTGTGATTTATAGAAGCAGTCAAGAGATATGGTTGCTTATCACTCAAGACAAAATAGAAAATTGTAATGTCAAAAATGCGTCAGAGTTGTTGCCCCCCTTAGAATGGAATTATGAATAAAGTAAACTATTGATATACTATATAACATATGATAAAATTCATTCGGTTTCAATTGAGGACTACTCTTGCACGAGTAAATATTTTCTTTGGTTGAGGGCGAAAGTTAAAAGAAATGATAGTTAGTATTCATGACTTTTTGAGTTCATGTATCAGATTTAGGATGGGAATTGCCACCTATATGTTTGAGAGGGGATTATTAGTTTTGGTAAAGTAGATAGCTAGGATACTGAATCATCTTTGTACTGTCAAACTGAAGTATAATACTGGTTATTTTCTCTTTTATTTTACGAGACATAAAAATAAATTCGGTAAATATTGGTCAACATGGTACCACCATGTGCATAAGCATCATTATCCATTATCCAAAAATCCATCTATTTGTAGAACTAGTAATTAAGTTCCGATATTATAAGTAACATTTCACCTGTTTCAGTAAAGGTTGTAGCATCTCAGTTTATGCATCTATTGCTTTTAAGAAATATAGGACTGAGAGGAATAGATAAGATAATTTTAATGCTTGCCTGAAATACAAGATGAGAGCCATTTACTTAACTTACTAGCCCAACTACTAACTAGCTAAATGCCTTTTCTGTATTTCATTTTCAGTCACTACTCAAGGAAAGCAATTATGAGCTGCTTTGGCTGTTGCCCAGAAGATGATATGCAAAAGACTGCTGATAATGGACCACATATGACACATCATGCAGCAGGTGTTTTTATAAAAGAATCTCTAAATTACTTGTGATGCGTCCTATTTATTATAGCAAAAGTTCTTTGTTGAACCAGTTTTGAGGACAGATGCTCGTTGCTATCACTATGTTACGTGTTCTGTTAGTGGAGATATTGGTTTGTATGCTGCGTTCACTGTAATGTAAAGCAGTACCATATTCACAGACCTAGTATTAAATTATTCAGCATCTTACTGTTGCTACCTCCATATTCACAGACCTAGTATTAAATTATTCAGCATCTTACTGTTGCTACCTCTATATGATTTTTTGTTTTTTGTTGCTACTTTCTAGGGCTTATCATAAACTAACGTGTAGGTAATAATGGAGCTTATCGTGCCAGAGAGACAGTACCAAAAGACACACAGACAATAGATCTACAGCCTATAAATGTCTCCGCACTTCAAGTGGATGAGTTGAAAGATATAACAGACAACTTTGGTACAAAGGCTTTAATCGGCGAGGGATCATATGGAAGAGTATATCACGGCATCTTAAAAAATGGGCAGGCTGCAGCAATAAAGAAATTAGACTCCAGTAAGCAACCTGACCAAGAGTTCCTAGCACAGGTTTTCAACAATCTCAAATGCTTTCTTATAGTATTCCCAAATCAAATACAACTGTTATTTAAAGTTTCTGCTGTTCTATAATTACCATTATAGGTTTCTATGGTATCGAGGTTAATACATGATAATGTTGTTGAGCTACTTGGCTATTGTGTGGATGGTGGTCTTCGTGTGCTTGCCTATGAGTTTGCTTCAAATGGATCCCTTCATGATCTTCTTCATGGTAAGCTGTTCCAGTGTCCCCCTTCTGTGGTTTAATTGAACACTTCTCGTCCTAGTAACTGATAGTGATAAGAAATCCGCGACTAAATATAGAGGAATTGACTCTAGATTTAAAGACCTAATTGAACATTAGTAGATTGTATTTAATAAAATGACCGGAAAGCATTACTGTTTTCCTTGCAAATGACAATATTGATTAACTAAACTTCTCTGGCTCAACTAAAACTATCTGCAAATTTATGAGGATTTTTGTCAGTTAAATATTTGAATAGAGATACTGATTTCACCATTATGTTTAATTTTCTTTTTCATGGTAATGGTCAATTACAGAAATTCAAATACTCACACACACATGCCTCTACGGCTCCACCGAAGCTCGAACCCCTTGATCTCTTGTTACCAAGAGGAGAGGTATTCACTAGGGGGTACGAGACAGGAACATGTTTGTATATAACACCTCACAAGAAATTAGCACATACATATGAAATTATCCTTTAAAAAAATATATACAGAGAAGGTACATAAAACCAAAGATCTTTTGCATTTTCTTTAAAAGCTGTGGTCCAGATAGTCCTCATGTGATTAGCTTCCAATTTGCTTCCTTAGTTGAAAATTATCTTGTTTCTCCATTTAAATCACAAAGGGAAGAATACACCCTAAATTTCAGGCTCCACAGGTCTTGATGGATTAGTACACTCCTATTTCCTAGTAGTTCCAAGTTCAGTTTAGTCTTGAAGCATAATTTGGAAAAGTCTATCAGGGAGGTTTATAAAAATGTGCTCTCCTTCCATGGTCTCAATGCATTAGTGGCTAAAAACTTAACACTGTGATTGGCTTCTCTCCATACATGTTGGAACTACACTTTCCATTGGAGGCGTTAGTTTTTATTCTGAAAGCTCAGAACTACATCATTTATCACGTCTTCAACATATCGACAATTTGTGGCATGCTAATAGTTGCTTCAACTGAATGCTAATATATTCACCAAATTGCTAGCTGCTAGTCTTTCGTAGTGACAGTTTTGTTTATAATCCCATATGTAACAGTTATCTATTTGTTCATCAGGAAGAAAAGGTGTCAAAGATGCTCAGCCAGGTCCAGTTCTATCATGGCCACAAAGAGTTAAGATTGCTGTTGGGGCGGCCAAGGGACTTGAGTATTTACATGAGAAGGCACAACCTCATACTATTCATCGTAATATAAAGTCCAGCAATGTTTTACTTTTTGATGATGATGTAGCTAAGGTTGCCGACTTTGATCTGTCAAATCAAGCACCTGATATGGCAGCACGTCTTCACTCTACTCGTGTTCTTGGAACTTTTGGTTATCATGCTCCTGAGTAAGCTCCTATTTGATGTTTGGTTTCTTCTTAGTTTCATTAAAACCAAAGTTTTCATAGTCCAGGTATGGACCAATACTGGGTAGTAACCATTTTAAGATTTGAATGTCATCATATGTGTTCATTGATACAATGGTCACCAGTCACAAATAGCAAAATAAATTGTGCTCAAAATCTTCAAATAGACTGGTGATACCGCTAGATGGTTTAAGGGTAGGATAACTCATTTTCTGAAAATTAGTAGGCACAAGAGGTGCTGCAGGAATTTATTTACTTAGGCTTTCTGACACAGAATGATGCGCAGGAAGACAAACGGGCAACCATCAAAGAGTTTTTAGCATGAAATTCAAGAATACAGTTGATGAAACAGAGCCGAAATGTAATTAATTATTTCCTAAACCCACAGAGTATCAAGGAAAATCGTGTATGAGAGAAGTACGAACTTAGGAAAATCGCGTATGAGAGAAGTTCGAACTTTTCAACCCATAAAATTAGGCCCTCAGATTTTGTCTTGAAAACAGCTTTACTTACAAAATTTTTGTGCTTTTTGATGACTTGCTGCAACTCAGAAAGATAACAGCAGTTACCTTAGCTGTTTGTATCCCGATATCATTATACAATTTACATAGTATGTATCTTTATACGTCGTCCGAAAATGATATCTTAAAAATGGACAACAAAAAACGGAGAGTAAATTATAATTGCGTTTGAACCCATTCAAGATCGAGGCATATGAAGGCACGTGTCACTGAAGATAAGGCTGATTTAGGAACTCTATCAGACTTTCATCTGTGTTTTCTCTCCCTGCTTTTGTATAGTTCTATTACATCTTTAATTTGCTTTGAGTTCCTAGTTTTTTCTCTCCTCTCACAGATATGCAATGACTGGACAGCTGAGCTCAAAGAGTGATGTATACAGTTTTGGTGTTGTCCTACTGGAACTCTTGACTGGTCGTAAACCTGTAGATCATACATTACCACGTGGGCAGCAGAGTCTAGTGACATGGGTACTCATTGCGGCTCTTTTCATCTTTATAAAATTCTCTAGGAGGGTGAATGTTGGAGTTATTTGTTGTTTAATTTTCATTTAAGCTGACTCTTGAAGAATTACTTTCTTTAGGCAACTCCAAGACTGAGTGAAGACAAGGTTAAGCAGTGTGTTGATACTAGACTTAGTGGAGAATACCCACCCAAGGCAGTTGCTAAGGTATTCTATGATGCATTTAAAACTTAGCATTGCTAACATGTCTTCCCTCTCCCGCCTCAATTTCTCTTCCTTCAAAGAATGTCTAATCTTTTTAATTTGGGCCCTTGGCCTGCAAACACATTAATCTAATTTAAACCTTCTGTGAAATTTTTTCTCTTAAAAAAAACACTTCCGACATCCATTGGAAAATGAAGTAAAATACAAGCTTTCTCAAAAAAAAAAAAACACAACTTTGAGTATTCCCATTAAGTTATAACAATTGAATGACCGAGAATAGACATCATACCCTTTGTTTCTGCTAACAGATGGCTGCAGTCGCTGCTTTATGTGTACAATATGAAGCTGATTTCCGGCCAAACATGAGTATTGTTGTAAAGGCGCTCCAACCATTATTAAATGCTCGAGCTGGCCCTCCTAGTGCCTCCTAGTGCATTCATCCGAGTATTGATATATCCTGCTAAAACTGCATGTTGACTTGGTTTATTGGTAGGTTCGTTTTAAGGGGGTGAACATTCTTTCCTCTGCGGCAACAAAAAATACTGAATTATTTTACTTCTTTTCCGTGTACTGCACAAAACCATTATACATATGAATTGAGGAAATGCTATGGTGTTGTATCTATTTTATAAAATTCTTGTTTCAAAACAAGTCTTTGATATGTGATTATTTGAGATGGAGTTGCCTTGTGCAACTTACAACATGTAAGCCAATGTACTCTTATCAAACCAAACAATAGTGTTTTTGTACAGCATTTTGCTGTAAAAATTCACCTGCAGTTATTTTTTTAAAATTTGTATACTTGTCAGATTAGAACAATTTAATGGAAGGCAAGCACATATATTTTATATCAGGATATTTTTAGGATTATATATTCTGTAGTTATACATTAGCGTATATATATTTTAAGATGAAAATAATTTCATCCGCAGTAGCAATAATAAATTGGATGCTTGAGTTTGAGGCGTTTGAACACACCTGACAAACTCAGTGGCAGTTTGGTTTACCTGGGTTCGAATCCTGGCTGCTGATAATTTTTTTAAACTTTTATATATTGTAAATTATAACTTCTAAATTTTTAGTACTAAAAAAATTTAAACATCTGATTTAGGTAACATTTTAGCCACTTGAATTTGGAACTGGTTCCTGATTTTTCTTCATCTGCAACTCTTCATGCATAGCAAGCTCGAGCAACACAGCACCAACTTTCATAAGGCCTTCAATTTTTAGAGGGGCATCAATCAAATTCATCACAGAGTCATGGAGATAGGTCATGACATCTTGATCTAAAGCAGTAGCGTCACCAGCTTCAAAGTGTTGGCCAGGCTTAGGAGGTGAAACATCATATGTTTTTTCAGTTTTTTCGAGAGCTCCCTCTAGATGTGAGACCACATATTGTATTTTCTCGACTCTTTCAACCTTAAGTGCAACAGTTTTTCCTAGAGCTTTCAAGTCCAGATCTTTCTTGGAGAGAAACTCGATAGCGTTTGGAGTCATGAGACAATCATTATTGAAACTCACCACTTCAAACATCTTTCTTTTACCTTTATTCTGCTTAGAGGATTCACTTTTTCCCATGTTGGAGTTTCGGTTATTGATCCCAAACATGACTGGTTCACTAATCTTAACACCATGAAGCTGTTGCTCTGCCTTCACTACAAACACAAGATCACCTCTGCATCTAAAAACTTCATAGCTAGAACCTAGGAGAAGGAGTTGATCTTCAACCAGCTTTTTCAACCTGGACACATTTTCTTGAAGTTTTAAGAGAGCCTCGTACTCCTTTTCTTCAATAACAACCTTCTTATGCCCATGAACAATTTCTCCAAGGCCCATGTTGGGAGCAACTTCAAGTGCAGGCAGATGAGGACCTCATCCTATATCGATATCGAGGAGGTTTCTCATCTCAGTGAAACTGTAGTCAACTTCCACCAAACCATCCACATTGTGCATATCATAAGTGGCTACAAAGCGAGCCACTGGATTCCTTCCCTCACTAACTGAATAAACCCTACAGATGGGCTCCGGTTCTGAAGGCAGCAAAGGATTACAAGCATTGATCGCTCTGATTGGCTCCACAAGTCCTTCTCTAGATGCTACTTGTAGATCCCTTGTGCAACTTACAACATGTAAGCCAATATACATTTATCAAACCAAACAACAGAAGAGTATGATTTAATGGATTGTTTTCTCGTGTTTTTGTACAGCATTTTGCTGTAAAAATTCACCTGCAGTTGTTTTTTTAAAATTTTGTATACTTGTCAGATTACAACAATTTAATGGAAGGCAAGCACATATATTTTACATCAGGATATTTTTAGGATTATATATTTTGTAAGTTATACATGTATTGTATATATATTTTAAGTTGAAAATAATATCATCCGCAGTAGCAAGATAAATTGGATGCTTGAGTTTGAGGAGTTTAACACACCTTACAAACTCACTGTGGCAATTTGGATACCTGGGTTCGAATCCCGGCTGCGGATAATTTTTTAACACTTTTATATATTGTAAGTACGAGTCTACAATAACGTCGAGTTTTAAATAATTTCCTTCTTTTTAATGAATTAATTATAAAAATGAAAAAAGTATTATAATACATTATACATCAATAAAACAGGATCCTTTTTCCTGAATCCTGATATCATGCACTCATGCAGGTTCATTCATCTACCTGGACTAAATTGTATTTAGAGGTTCCATTTGTGTGTACATATATACATCAATTATACAAGATTTCCTGCATCAAGGACAGGAAAGCAAAGAACCATCTGTTTTTCTTGGACAACAAATTTAAATTTTTCAAAAAGTGCTCACAAAAACCATACTATATTACTGTTACAGAGAAGCACTCAGAAAGAATGGCTATATCACTGGAAATGCCCTCTATACAAACTGGCAATTGCAAAGTCTATTCATGATACTATGCACAAAATAATTAATATATTCTATATAAAACAACACATAGGCAACTCAATGGCAGTTTAACAATGCTTAGCCACCAGCCTTTACTGTCAGCACTTGTATTTTCTTTCATCTTATTGCCTGTAGGGAAACTTGGTAATTTATCCTCTTTGGTTTTCTCTGCTTTCTGGCCTCAAGTTAGATACTTTGTACTTGATTGTGTTAGAGGTTCTATAGTCTGCTTCTGCAGCTCCAACTCGATTCTTTTGTCGTCTTCGACCCTGAAAGTTTAATAATGTTACAGTTATTGCTTATCGTATCGTATCGAGGTTATAGTTAAACAAACACTGATCTGTTTTTGTACAAGAGTTTCGATCGTACCTCTAGTGGTAATTGATATTCATCGGACTCAAGCATTCGAACAACTTTACTCATGGACGGTCTTGTTTCAGAATCTGGGTCAACGCACCTCAAAGCAACTAACAAGGCCCGTTTAAGAGCAGTTCTAGGAGGTTTAGTTTCCATAGTTGGGTCAGCCACTTCTTCTGATCGTCTGTTAGCAACCATCATCTTGAGCCAGTCAACCATATGTACCTGCAGGAAGCATGATATTGAGACAATGTACGACTACGACAGTACCAGAAATATTCTTACAAGCCTAATGAACCTAAATAACTTCCTATTATACACTACCCCTCTTTTCTTTTGAACTGAATCAACTTTAATTTTGTGATAATATTGTTGTCCCAATCTTTACAGCAATTGCAATGTACTAGGCAAGAAGAAACTTGTTATCATTAAATATTTTTAGGGTCATTAAATACTACAGTGCTCAAATATCCCATAATGTTAATAATAACCATTGCTGAAAGACAATCTGACATAGAAACAATAGAAGCATCTCTTTGTTATGCATTAAAATTCGTAACCACCTGACTTGAACTTATAACATAAATTATCACTGACAAAACAGACAAGAGGGCATACCTCGTCTGCTGGACGGCCATGATCCACTGGATCTCTTCCGGTAATTGCTTCCAGAAGTACCACCCCGAAACTATAAACATCATTCTTTTCATTCAGAAGACCACTGTTTGCATATTCTGGTGCTACATATCTGTAATTTCAGATTAGGAAAAAAATCAGACATACAGGCTGGTAAATGTCGTGAGAAAAAAAAAAAAAAAGAATCAAACTGTACAACAGTTACAAGGTACTTTTGATGAAGATGCTTACCCATAGGTACCCATAACTCTGGTTGTAATGTGACTTTCTCCAGCCCCCAACAGCTTTGCCAATCCAAAATCAGATATTTTAGCATTGAAGTCATCGTCGAGTAGTATATTACCGGACTTGATGTCTCGATGCACTATTTTGGGTTCAATGGCCTCGTGCAAGTATGAAAGACTACATCAAGTTTAACTAGAAATAAGCTAGAGATGAAAAAAATTATAAAACAAATTGGATTTCGTGCAAGCTAAATCTGAACTTACGCCTTAGCAGTGCCAAGAACAACTTTCATGCGAGCTTCCCAAGTAAGATATCCTCGATGACTCATATCTCCATGAAGCCACTGGTCTAAAGTGCCATTGCTGACAAACTCATAGACCAACATCCTGAATTTAACAAATAATAATTTAATAAAGAGGCCTGTTTACTAGTAAACTCTTATTGTAATCCAATGCTTATTGTTTTACTTGTTTGTTAATTAATTCAGTGCTTGTTCTTCTGAAAAAATTCCTTCAAAACAGATGCTACTGCATGAAAAGGAGTTATCTGTGTATTCACCCAAGGCATTGTAAAATAAACAAAATAGTATTTGCAGGAATCAATTACCAAAAAACTCTAATTAAAATGTTATACTTGTGTACATAAAGTATAGGAACATGACTATACTTCATTGACTGGATTTGTTTTCCATCCACAATAGATGGGTATCAGTTCGTATAACATATGCAAAGAGCTTAAATTATATGATACCTCTGTGTGCCCTCGATGCAGTACCCTAGAAGCCTAACCAAGTTTTTATGACGAACATTGCCAATGGCCTCGACTTCAACCTTGAAATCCTTTTCTGCTTGTCCCCTGCTCAGGAAATATTAAAAACTTACATCAGGTTTATCTCTGATTACCTAACCAACGATACATGACAAAGTAGTTTCAGAAGAAGTGAAGAACTACATTTAACTATTTCATCACTTACTGATTATTGAAGAGCTTTTTGACAGCTATGGAAGATCCATTAGCCAAACGTCCACGGTAAACAACTCCATATCCACCCTCACCTATAACATTATCCGTTGCAAAACTGTTTGTTGCTACTTGTAAATCCCTCAATGTAAACCAATGACCCCAATTAAGTTGAGAAAAGTCCGATAGACCGGATAGAGGGGAAGAAATAGTTAATGGATGTGAAGAAGGTACGCAAGCATTATTTTTACCACTACTCACTTTTTCTCCTGATCCAGAACCATATTCACCATTCTCTGTATTAATAAATGAACCAGAATTACTGCTATCATCAGCATTCTTTCTCCGGTCCAAATGCATTAAAAAATTATCAGGATCTTTCCCACTGTATGTGTCCTTGTAGATCTTCAGATCCGCCTCATACACATCATATTTATTTGCCGAATTGTGATCAATCCTTATATCTTTGATTTCACTAGATATAACTTTGTTTAGACTAATGGGGAGTTTCTCAGAATCCACCTTGGACTTCTTCCTCGAAATACAAATTGGAAGCACCAAGAGAATTAGTGGTACCAGCACAAAGATCAGAACTAAACCCCACACCGGAATATGAAAAATCGGAGTTTCTCTAGTCAGATCATTTACGATTCCCATTTCTATCTAAATTATGAGACCTGCAAGGTGATCACCAACAATTACCAACAATACCATTAACACACTTCTTACCATTCAACATAACATAAATCAACCATTTCACTAGTTTAGGGACTAAAATCAAGTAAAACTGCAGTACCTAATAATTTACAAGACAAATTCCGTATTGTAAACTTGTTACCAATCTCCTCATCTGAAAAAGGCTAAACATTTAAAAAGAGAAAAGTAAAAGCAAGGGTAGCTCCAAAGAAAGCAAAGCAGAAAATTTTTGATGCTCA
>PHNY01288582.1:4209-21408 GCA_003724115.2 Anethum foeniculum | reverse complement strand
TAGGGTTATGTATTCTAAAATTTTGGTACTAACTAAATAATTATATAATTATTTTTAAAATCTTATATTATTAAATCACAACTACTAACACGAATTGACTTATATTCCCTGTAGACTTTGTTTTTTATTAGTTTGTGTCCATTTAAGTCTTGATTTACTTTTAAATTGGAAATATTTTTTAACAATAAAGAAATAATAATAAATGATTTCATTGACATTATTTTATTTTAAACTGAAAATTATTGATTTAACGAGTGTATTTAATAATTAAGTAATATCATATAAACTACGGTGAAAAAAAAATATCAAGTCATGTTAAATAATATTTAATAATCTAAAATAATAAAAATATTTGGTTCATAAGATAGTTATATAATTCGTTTCACAAAAGAATCCTATTAGTAACGAGCTAACGTGTTAGATTTTTGTAAGAAGTAAAACAACCACTAGGTGCAGAAGTAGAACTATAAGGTGGAATTTCGTAAATGCACGTAGGTTCAATTTATTTTAATCACATAATTTAATAACATTTATTTATTATATATTCTCATCAGATTCAATTCTTTACGATTATTAATTTAATTTGATACTAATATTACAATTTCGGTTCGTATTTCACACGGGTACGATGTTTAATTCTCTACAAATACTAATTTAATATTTTTAATCTCGGGCCCGTGCTTTGCACTGGTTACCATCTAGTATTATTGTATGTAGCTTATTGTATGGCGGTTATATTATTATGTAATTTCTGTAGTTTATTAAATACGTTTTGTATGTAGTCTACTGTACCCCCCTTTGTCCCGACAGTTTCGGAGACTCGACACGCATTTTAAACTCATTTATAATATGATTTCATAAATTATTTTAAATTCAAAAAAAATTAACATTTAAAATTTAATTTAAAAAAAGAAAATTTTAAAAATAAATTATGAAAGCATACTTTATATTCGTCTTAAAATACGTATCAAACATTAAAAAAAAATATGTATACAAATCAGAGGGAGTATTTTTTTATGTAGTTTATTTTGTTATCAAACAAAAATAATCCGACAACAGACATACCAAACAAACAAAAATATAAATATATTTGAATATCAGGATGTAAGAACTCAAACCCGAAACCACCCCTTACTAAACAAAGCTTCGATACCATAATAAATAATTAGTCATTTTGAAATAGATACGAGCATGATAATATAATTTTCAACAAATTTGACATAATTTATATAAAAAAATTTAGCTAAAAGCAAGTCCGATGTTAGATAATGATAAATTGGTCGTGGTTCCCGCAATCGCGTGTTTATTTACTACGCTGCATTAATTTTCGTGGAAAGAAAAAAAAATTATCCGCGAAAAATTATAGTGTATCGGTAAAAAAAAATTAATCGGGGTCCTTGAAATATAGATCTAATTATAAATATGGTATAACATGGCACCTAAAAATGTCTTTTTTTTTTACTAATATGAGTTATAGCCTTACAACTGAGTATCTGTTCTCAGAAAATTTCGAAAATGTCTTTTTTTTGACTAATTTGACTTATAGCCTTACAACTGAGTATCTGTTCTCAGAAAATCTCGGGATGAGCCAGGATCGAACCCAGGACCTGGGACGACAGAGGATAAACCCTTTACCACTTGGTCTATCCAACGGTGCTTCTAAAATTGTCTTTTTGATTTAGTTGCATTTTGTTATATAATATAGGACTTTTATGGTCTGTGATATTCAAATTGAAAGTTGGGCAAAAACTGAAAACAAATGAAGATGAAATCATGTTTGACTAAAACCAGAAAATACAGCTTCAGACTTTATTCTGTAATTCAAATTCCTTACATAATAAGGCAATTCGTACCGGAAAAACTAAGCTTTCATTGCAAAGTCCAGGGTTTGGGCTTTGTACCTTTCCTCGTTAATGGTCCTCAGCAACTTTTGCTATTTTGACTGCGTAATCAACAATGTCCTCACTGCACCGTCCAGCATATTTTGATCTTGGAATAGTTATAGTAATATATTGACACTGCAGATGCGAATAATAGAACACAAAATGTTAAATAGAGCCTTGGGATCTCTGTACAGGTAAGTCTTGAATGAACAAACGTAAACCATCTTATTCCCATTGAGCATGCCTTACCTTTTAGCTTACGGATGGCAGTCTGAGACTCTGAGTAGCTTCACAGAAGTACTTCCCCTTGTTCTATCTTGTCGGTTAATGTCCTAGTAATATATGTGCAAATATCAGATATGACTGAAGATTAGTAAAAAAGAAAGGAGGGTTGTATATTGGAAGAACTCTATAAAGGAAAGCTAAAAGTGTATGTTCATATGGAATGAAAAGAAGCTAAAAACAGAGGCTGTTATACATTTCACCACAGCTTATTCAAGTGATGCATAGTGCAACTAATCGCGCTTGTGAAAGGAGTGTGACTATTGCGTACCACAGATCTTGGAAGTATCAGATATGTTGCAAGTTACATAATACACGAATCAAATATGAGTACTACATGAGAAAAACTAAAGTCGCTGTAATATTACAGATCAAAGATATTGTGAACATAACTTGAAATTTGTATAGTATCTGGAGAAAGGTGCAGCAGAATCACGAGTAAGTTATAAAACAGTCGTAATATTTGAGGAATCACTAAGAATACCTTTTACAAATGCTTTTTTTTCTTAAAGAAATCTAATAATCCTAAACACAACTTAATTAAGCATGCCAAGCTCCTCCAGATTAGTATATCTGCATGTACCCTCTGGCACTCTTGCAACTTTGTAAAAGTGCAAAACAGAATGAACACTACCTCTACATATATATATTTTACACTCAATTCAAACACAACCAAAAGGCTTTTCCCTAATAATTAAACTTAACTAAATTATAGCTCAATCTCGAACAACAATTTGTCGAGTGGCAAAGCAAGCACAACCGGACACACTCAAACGGACTCAACTCAAAACGAGTCACGCATTAAATACAAATAAGAATCATTAATATAATTAGTCCATCAATTAATCCGAAGACAGTGTTGATGATGATGTTGCAGATGAAGTTCTAGGTGATCCGCCAGACGCCTGCTTTAACACTACTGTAGGTAAAATACTAGTCTTTCTCCTTTCATGCTCCTTGATCAATTCTCCGGAAAATGATTCTAGTTTTTCCAGATTAGTAATTTGGACCAACCTTTTGCCTTTAAATAATGCTGATTCTACATTCTTTTGTCTCAACATTTGGTCTACTGATGCCACTATATTTTTGTTCTTCTCTCTTTCTGAGCTACCGACAATGCCATTTGCTTGTATGCGAACATAATCATCGCTGGTTTTAGCCTCTCTAAATGCCATTGACACAGTTTGATCAACCTATATACACACACATAACAAAAATCATAAGACTTTTGCATGTCACAAATAAACCTGTGCAATACTAAGGCATGGTATGAGCTATGCTTATGACACGTGTGAATATTTAAATTTCTGCAATTAATCGTAACGAGATAAACCAAATTATGAACATTAGTGAAAAGTAATATTACCAAGTCCGAAACTCCTTCTCCGGCAATCTTGATGTAAGATTTGAGCAAAGGGGATGATTTACCGGCATTTCCACCATTATACATTTCACCATTACCCAAGGACACAACCAATAAATCCTCAACACCATTACAAAATGGAAACTCTTGCTTATTATTAAGCACATGAGTGATCGCAATAGCTGTCGGATTATTCATAGCAACCTCACCACCTATTGCCGTAATCTTGTTTTTCCGATCAACTGACTTCATCTCAACTGCCACCTGACCAGCTGACGTGGCAGCACACACATCTTTGATCATGAAATCGTAGCCGTCAATTTCGAAGGCATCAGCGCGGGAAAACACGAAAGGCCCACTACTAGTTAAATCATAACAAGGCACTAAAACAGACTTCAATGTGTCTTTTAATGTCAACTCACCGAACCTCTTCTCAAACACATTCTCCGATGACTTGAAAACTCGCCGGAGCAACCCCTTTGTCGGAACCCTAAAAATTTTCCGGCGATTTTCAATAATAAAATTCAAAGCTTCTTTAGCAGTAAACAAGGCTTTTCCATCTTTTCCGGCAGTAAAAAGAAGTGCGGCAAGAACACCTCCGGCGCCGGATCCAGCAACAACATCGAAATAATCAGCAATACGGGCAGATGGGTCACCGGATTTTTGTTGTAAACTAGCTTCAAGTTGAACTAGAGACATTCCGGCGAGTACACCGTCGGTTGCACCACCGCCGTCAATAGAGAGAATTCTCACTTTTCCGGTAATGTGCTTGGCTGATTTAAAATGTTCAAGTGGCGACACATTGGCATGTTTTTTGGTTAGCGAAAGATCATGTTCTCCGAATAGAAATTTGTTTTCGAGAATTGAGAAGATTTCTGAAGTGAGCTTATCTAGCTCACTGCTAGAGTCAAGCATTGAAACAGCTGTTGTCATTTTTGTAGTAGTAGTTGTAACTTGTAAGTGATCACTTGCAATGTACACACAAGAAATACGAAAGATTTAGGGTTAAGAATTCGTTAAATAGCCTGTTTTGTTGTAGTGAATGGTGTGTTAAAATTTTGATTTCAGGGTGAGAAGTTGAAGAGAAAGTGAGGGAAATATATGATGATGTGGTCTGAAGATGAGAAAGAGTGGAGTTATATAGTGAAAGAAAAGTGGAGGTAGAGAGAATAGGTGAAAGCATGCGGGTAGTGATTCGTATAATGTGAGGTCCATGGATTGAGTATAACATACTATACATGATAGAGACCTGGCTTACCGCTCAAACAATTCAATATCAAAATTGTTACCTCATCTTACTAAATTATTCAAAAGTTCGTAAACCTAAGTGTTGCATCGAAAATTTAAGAAGAACATGGGAGTTACAAAACAAATTCGGGGTTTTATGTTAGTCCAAGAAAGACAATATCATTTTCAAAGAACTTAATTCTTTCTGAAAAAAAGTACTCATAATATTTTCCTAATAATCACATGTTGAGATTTATTTGCTCAAGAATAAGTTAATCAATTTCGTTCCCACTCCTCAATGCAGCTCTTTTTAATTACTCCCGCCGTCCCATAATAGTAGTCTCTTTTGAAAGAAATTTTTTTCCCATAATACATGTCCAATTTTTTCTTTCCAATACAAATATAATGACATTATTTCAAAAAGAAATTTTCTTTCCATAATACATGTCCATTTTTTTCTTTCCAATACAAATATAATGACATTATTCCAAAATTAGTCTTCTTGAAAGTTATATAACATTTAATGAGAATCGAGTAAAAGTCTATATTCATTCATTTATTAGGGGTATAAGTGAAAAAATATTATCAAATTAATAATTTCTTAATATGCGTAATTTTTTCGAAACGGAGGGTGTAGCGAATATCCGTAATGACAAACAAGTTCATTTTGCTGATGAGCAGCATTGTCTATCCACTACTCAAGAGAGTGTGTATCGCACTTTGAAGTTTCAATATATTCCGTCTGTCTATTTTAACTGCTTTTGACATTTTAACACGTAAAATGAGGTGTTAAAAAATCGTACTTAAATATAATTATTATTTTTAATACATATATCAAATTAAAGCTTAGAATCTAAACTTTAATTTGGTATAAAAATTATAATTTTTTTCCAAGCATAACTAGTATTTTTTATCACTTTGAAATGCGTGTCTAAAAGTCAAACATCAGTTAAAATGGGACAGAGGGAGTATAACTTAGAGAGAATTGCATTTTACGCTCCTTAACTTTGGCCATATTTCACTTTTGTGTACCTACTTTCAAAAATTGCAGTTTGCATCCCTCTTCTTTCAAATTCGATTCAACATGCACTTTTTGGGCCTAATGTGGTTAATTATTTAGCCCTAATTGTTATCTTCTACAATGCATTTCACTTTTTTTCCTCAATAATAGATTAAAATATATTGTAGAAGACAACAATTTTGGCTAAATAATTGACAGGATTACGCAAAAAGGGTGGATGTTAAATCGGATTTAAAGAAGGAGGATGCGAACTGCAATTTCTGAAAGTAGGTATACAAAATTAAGTTTTGACCAAAGATAAGGGGTGCAAAATGTAATTCTTTCTATAACTTAATTATAAGCTGATGAATTTCACAAGAAAATGCAGAAAACACATTGCCATATTCCCCGAGGTTTTATGCTCTGATCTAATTTGATATCTTTCTCAATAATTATAACGAAATTCGCCCCATTGTTATATATGCTTTTTTGATCACGGAGGTGCAATAGAAGTGATTAAATCTCTTACTTATAAAAAGTCCTGCTTAACTTGCAAATTAAACAGACACTCAAGTGCGAGAACAGGATAAACTCAACTGTAAAAACTGCAGAAATGCAAGTTAAGAATGTACACAAGTACCATGCATGTCCATTGAAAGTAGTTAAATGGTCAAATAACAACTTTTAAACACAAATTAAGATGTTTGTTATGAGTAGTTAAGAGGTCAGAATTTGATACTAATTAAAGAGATCTATTCAAGATTATACATGGCCCTCAACTTTACCAAGATTCTAATATGGCGACTTGCAAATGCAGCTCAAGCTAGGAAAAGATTAATATGACCGACAAGTACATGCTTTACTTGTTTTGATTTCATAACAAATATTAAAAATAACAAGGGTAGATGCATAATTGCAGATATATTTTACGTGAATATAGGCAGCAGTTGCAGCAGCTCTGGAAGATCGATCACCAGCTAGACTAGAAGATATTTATTTTGGATATATATGTACGAGCGACTGCATTGATTATATGCTGGTAGTACTAGCTTTTGCATAAATGAGTAATGTCCCACGACTTCAATCTTCTTCAACTAAAATTTTATTCTTTTGTATATCTTCTTCTCACTCTCTTCCCAGCCAACGTTGCTTTCTGTATCTCTGCATGATATCAACTCCTTTTATATACATTTCTATATAAAAACATAATTTTCATTATATATTTTCTCTGTCCCATCAATATTACATCTCGTTCTCGTAAATGTATTTTTGCTCTTTTTCAATCAAAATTATATTATTTAACTTAGCGAAATTATACAAAATTGCTCTAAACTTTATTACAAAAACGTCAAAAAATTAAATTCACATTTTTTCTTATCTTATACAGTTTCACATACGATTCTATAACATATTCATGTTATGAATCTAAGTATCTAACATATAATGTAATGAAAGGAGGTCAAGAAAGGACTTGGTGACTGAATCATTAACTCAGTGTCGCACGTAGGAACTAGGAATAGTGAGGTTCCTGGAGGTTTCATAGATTATGTAATCAAATCACCGACGGGGTCGGGGGAGATATACATCTGATTCCAAATGTATCGAATAATATGTACTGTTGTTTACATATATATATAGCTAAAAGGATAAAGATGTTTATAACAAAATCAAACATTAGATATTTGTCACCGGAAGTAGCTAGCTAGTAGGGTTGGGGCAGGTGGGGGACACCACCGGCGGTTGGTATACTTCTAACAAGTAAAGTTGATTATCTAATAATGGTCCACTTACTTGCAACATTAACAATATCGAGCATGCACGGACCACTCCACTCGTATCATGCCCATAATTTTATGTACTCTCTCAAGTCTTAACACAGTAAAATTAAGAGCCGTGTACATCTTATATTTTGAACATTATTATACGAGAAAAGTACTTAAATGGTTAACAAAATTGATATTATTATTTTAATTTTGAAAGGGTACAAATTTCGTAAGAGCTCAATTATCATAGTTTTCTTTTCTCCATAATTACTAAATTAAAAATTGTTTTAGAGTTAGCTTTTGGCTAAGTGTCATTTGCCTACCTATCTAGTTTACTTTATAACGAGTTTGAATGGTAATTTCGGGTTTAAGGTAGTTTTAGTGTTTGCGTAAAGAAGTTAATTTCGGGTTAAGTTAAATTATTTAAAATCAAATAAAATAAAATATATAAGTATAAAGAAATGAAATTTTTAATAACAAGTCATTTCGGTCACTTTTGGGTCAAGCATGTTATTTTTGAGTTTTCACTCGGTAAATCAGATTACGAATCGATTCGCTTTCAAATCGGCTTTCGGGTCGTGTGATATTGGCGGCCCAAAGTTCCATCTTGCCTTGCGTTCTTTGTATATCACCGTATTCGTTAAATTATTACATAAAAATATGCCAAGCATATATTTAGGAGTGTGCATGGAAAATATAGTTAAATGCAAACATCATGGTATCGCACTCTCTCCAAGTAACATACATTTATATTTCATTGCTCTTCACGTCTGATCTCTTCTTTGCATTACCAACAACTTCGTCTTTTAATCATGCACTACTTATTTAATTCTTGTGTTAGTTAGAGAAGATTGTTAATTTAATTACTCCATTCGTCCCTGATATGTATACGATCACTGTTTGCACCCATTTTAAGGTTCCTATAGAGGGTAGTTTCATAATTTTTTTAAAAAAATAAAATTTTCTGAATAAAAGTTTAAACAGAAAAAAAATTATAAAACTATGTTTAAAAGAAGTCTTAAAAAACGTGCCAAAAGTTAATGTATAAAATTTAGGAAATCATCTTAAAAAGCGTGTCAAAAAGTAATGTATAGAATTTAGGAGCACATGGGAGCTGGGAGTACCTTTTATGATTCGTACAGTTCCACTATGTCTAATGGTAATGGTAAAGTGCATTGGATAAAGAAGAATAAACCTTAAAGCAAACTTCTTATTTTTGATTGTTTGTTTTGATTATATAACTGTTAATATTTTATATAAGGTGTTTATAATAATGAAGTGTTTATAATAAGGGACTAGTGATTGATAATCATGATTGTTGAATATGGTGCTCAATTTGTAAGCCACTTTGAAATTTATTAGAGTATGAAGATAATTAATTCTTCTGCTAGAAACTTTACTTTAAAATTATATGAGTGCTTAGACATAAGATTAACAATTTCGGTATTTCAGTTTGGTTGTTAAATATCCTATGTCCAAAATTAAATTTGCAAACAACTAATTTTAATGGATTTAAGTTATTTTTATTTTAATAAAATTAGGTTGTGTTATTTTCATATTTACTTTCATAAGCATATATCACTGACACAGATAGCGCAAGATATGTATAAAGAATTTAGCAAGTTTTGTTCGTAAGATATTTTCCCTACTTGAAACCAAATTTTTACCGTTTTTGTTTTGAATATTCCTTCCAATTTTATTTTATTTTTTGACAAGACCAATTTTATATTTTTAAAATTCTAAAATTAATAGGAAAAAATTTAATTTGAGCATGCGGTCGGTTCGGTTCAAAACTAGACCAAAAAGGATAGACCGAAAATTGAAATATTATTTTTCTGAAATCGAAATTATGTTATGGACCATACCGAACCGAAATAATTCGATTCGGTATGGTTTTGAATGGACATAATTTTTTTTTGAAATTAAAATTTATAAAATTTAAAATATTATTAAACTAATGTGACACAGAGAGTTATATGAGTGTATAAATATAATTTGAATTATAATTTACAAATTATAATTATATTTTTAAAATATATATAAGATGTATATAATATAAAACTTATACTATATTATTATTCGATGTATTTGGCCCGGACCGAAATATTTTTACAACAATCTGACGGAACCGATTTATATTTCGGTTTATTTGATCCGGACCAAATAGACCGAACTTCTAAAAAATTAGGACCGAACTGAATCTTACCGAAATAGCACGGTTCAATTCAGTTTTTCAGTTCAGTTTTGTTCAGCCCATACACTCGTAACTTTTCCGACATTTTAAATATATTAAGTTTCCTATTTTGTGCACTAAATTACTATGTTAATAAATGGGTGATATGGAGGAGCAAGAGCAACTCGGAAATTCTGGCACCCCTTAACAGATTTAAAATTTTTGACTCCTCTAAAAATGTTTAACATTCACAATGTGTATTTCATTTTCCTAAACAAAACATCAGAAACGTGTACTATATTATACATGAAATCTAAAAAATGAGAAAAGGAATTACAGGACGAAAGGACAGTTTTGTTAAAAAAATCACACGTTCGATATGGACGAGTCGATAAAATAATAAATGTCTACTATATACCTATGCATCTCCGCCGACAGTGGCTTTGGTTAATGTCGTTTTTGCAACCTTTTTATTTTCTTTAATATCTTTTTACCGCATTTTAGTTTAGATATATCGATGTACCTAACTGGTCAAGTACGATGAATGCTAAACACACTTTACACTATGCTTTTATCTAAAAAAAATATTGTGGTAAAGTAAGAGTAATACAGTGTTGGAGAAATAACTTAGACTGAAAATATATATAAAGATTAATTATTCTTGTAAAAAAAAAAGGTTAATTATTGAGAACAAAGATGTTAGAGATTTATCTTAAGTAAATTTTTTGAAATAAGAGGTTTAGAAAGACATTCAAAATTCAATTATTAATATATTTTATATAATCTCAATTCAAAATATTGTATGCAGTGTATTAGCTATATTATCTAATACTCCCTCTCCTCCATTAAATTATAACATTACTTTTTGACACGTTTTTTAAGACTCCTTTAAAATATAGTTTCATAATTTTTCTTAAAATTTTTAATTAAACTTTTATCCAGAAAAGAAAAATTTTAAAAAAATTATGGAACCACACTTTATAGGAGTCTGAAATGCGTGTAAATAGTAGACGTATAGAACCCATGGGACGGAGGGAGTACAAGATAATGTACATTCTGCTACGAAATTTACTATTTTAGAAAAGTTACTTCAGATAAATTTTAGGTTCTTTATTTCCTTAATTATACTTATACTATTGGTCATTTTGTGTAACATCAGAAGAAGTATCAATTTGTTTGTACAACCCAACATTAGTATCATACAACCCAACTATGTATGCATTGGGCTGAAATGGCCCCGAAGCCCGTTTATCCTTTATTGGATTGTCCGGCTAAAATTTTAAACGGGCTTGAATTCACATTAGATATCGGGCTTGAATTCACATTAGATATATACTAACCAGCCAACATAAGTAAGTACCTGGGTGAGCAAAAACGAATCTAACCGAAAAACTGAATCGAACCGTGTAATTTTGGTTCGGTTCGGTCCAAATTTTTTAAAAATTGGTCGGTTCAATTTCTTTGATTTGGACCGGATTTTATTTCAATTTGGTTCTTTTATAAAAAAATTCAGTTAGGACCGATCCGATCGAATTAGCCATATTTATATAATACTTTATTTATAAATATGTTATATTATTAATAAAACTAATACTAATTAGTAGGATAAGAATACTAAACAGTCTTGGGTCGGATACACACATCACTACGGCAATACATCATTATCAAACATCACAGCCCGCATATACAGATTACATATTCAAGTATCTAACTTCAAATTTTAAGAATAGGAATGAAAGATTCAAAATTCCGATTTCACAGCTTTTGTTCAAGGCTTGGATTCCTCATTTTATTATGTACTTTTTTACTTCCTTCTTTCCTAATTAGCAAGGTTTGAATCATAATTTAAATTATAATATGCTTCTTCAAACTAGAGTTGTTTGATTAATATTCTAGTTCATAATTTGGTATTTTTTTTTCTTCTTCTTTCTTTATAGTTAGATACAATTTGATTATTATTTATTAACCTTTTTATTTGTAATTTCAGTTTGAACAAGGTCTTCACAACCGGAAATGGGGGTTTCAAATGATCTTAATACACAACCACAAGTTCAAGCAAATACGGGTACCGCGACAAAGAAAAGAAATTGATTTCTTAAATCAGAATAAGATGCATTTTTTTGAAAATTTCGGTTCTTAGGAACTGAACCGAACTAACCGAATTATTTCGGTTTGGTCCCGGTTCGGTCCATGAGACTTATTTGGTTCGGTTCGGTTCCAAAAAAATATTGAATTCAATTTTCGATTTTTTCTGTTCGGTCTGGTTTTGGACCGAACCGACCGAATGCTCAGCCCTAACTAAGTATATAGCACATAAAATAGTGTGCTGGAGGGTATGATACATGCAACCTTTCTATCTCACTAAAATAAATGAAAAGATTATTTTCACATAAATCCTGACTTATGTGTATAAATGTGTAAGATAAAAAGAAATGTTATTCACAACATCAATATCAAAATCATATTATTTGAATATGTTTGTAAGTTACATGTTGAATGATATTTTTGAGCTTTTCCACTAGCCATAAACTGTAAATCACTAACTAGATTTAGGTATATAATGAACTAGATTAGCTCCCGGGTATTTTCTATTTAACTTATTTAATATTAATAAACAAGTTTTATAAAAATAAATTTTAGGTGCATGAAGTAATATAATTTTAATTTAATTTAAGTAATTTAAATATTATTATTGACATATTCAAAAATAATTTTACCATCCAATACATTAAATAAAAATTCTAAATATATAACAATCACAATACATAAAATAAATATTATATACAAATTGTTAGAAATAATAATAAATATTTTTTATAAGTATCTTAAAAAATATTATTAATGAAAAATAAGAAATTGGAAAATGATGAAATTAAATAAGTAGTGGGAGGAGAGTAAAAATAAAAGAAAAGAGAATTAGGGGAATAAAATAAGAAAGAATTTTTATGATAATTACTAACTTTAATTGATGAATATTTTTAATAAAAGTATTGGTGAAACTAAGATTTTGAGAGATGATGAGAAGAGAAAATTAGTGAAAGTAGAGAAAATATAGGAGAAATGGAGTGAAGAGAGAATTAATGGAAAATTAGTGAAAGTAGAGAAATGGAGGAAAAAATGGAGAGAATAGAGAATTAGTGGAAACAATTAATGAATGCATGTGTAATTAATAACTTTGAATGATGAGAATAATGAAATTTTTAGAATGTGACATGTATCCTTCTTTAAAGGAGAACATGCCATGTGTCAATCTTAAAAGAAGAAAATGACACTTGCCATAGCTTGTACTTTGTTATAGTATATAGTGTAGACAAGCCCTAGTAAATAGTTTGTAAAACCTCAATTTTATTTTATTTTGAAAATCTTTATAATTTTTTTCATTTAAAAAAGAAGAATATATTTTTATGTTCATAAATACATAAGTTCAACTAGACAAAAAGAAAGTACATAAGTTCATAAAGCTACGGTTACAATTATTTAATGAACTTGACATCACTTCTTTTCGAGCAATGCAGTATAGAAGAAATTATAGTTACGTAAACTCCATTAGAGAGCTTCAAGCCTTTAGATGACTAGAGAGAGAATTTATTAACTAACTATTAGATCTAACTAACTCTATGGCTATATACAGTGCAGTATCTATAAGTTTGTCATGCCAGCTGTGCAAACTGATTCTGCTTATTTCATGGTCTTATATTCTTACGTGGATTGATTGAATCAAGCAAACCATTATCACCAATATCCCCTCTCAAGTTGGAGGATGGTATAGACATGCCCAACTTGCTGAGCAACTCTTCAAACTATGGAGAAGGAAAGACTTTCGTAAGAACATCTGCAAGCTGATGAGTAGTATGAAGATAAGACAACTGCAGAAGCCCTTCAATCACATTATCTCGAGTGAAATGACATTCTAATTTAATGTGCTTTGTACGCTCATGAAAAACAGGGTTCTTATCTATATAAAGAGCAGATTGATTATCACAATGGAGTGTGATGAGAGTTAAATCAGTAACACCAAGTTCAGTCAAAAGACGAACCAACCAAGTAACCTCAAATGCAGTTGCAGTCATGGCACGATATTCCGCCTCAGAAGAAGAACGTGACACTGTACTTTGCTTCTTAAACATCCATGATACTGAAGAATTACCGAACAAAACAACATAACTTGTAATAGAACATCGAGTATCAGGGGAAAGAAGCCCAATCAGAGTCTGAAAATGCCTGAACAGTCAAAATATTGGAGGCTTGAAGTAAAATACCCTGGCCAATAGAATTTGCAACATATCATAAAGTATGATAAAGAACATTTAGATGAGTTGAAGGGGGATGCTGCATAAACTGACTCAAGGTCTGTATAGCATAAGATAAATCAGGACAGGTATTAGTAAGGTAATTAAGTTTATCAACTAACGACCTGTTTTGTTCTGGGTCTTGTAACAATGAACCATCAGTCATGTGGAGCTTTAAATGCAAAGGAAGAGGAGTAACAGTAGGTCGAGATACATCCAGAGAGCAATCTTTAATGAGTTCAATAAAAAATTTACGTTGAGTTAAAACTGTGCCTTCTTGAATATTGCCTACTTCAATGCCTAAAAAATAATGAAGTACACCAAAGTCTTTGATGCTAAAAGCCTGATGAAGATGAAATTTAAAAGCATCGATTTCATCCAAATTATCTCCTGTAACAATTATATCATCAACGTAAACAACAATGATCGTTGTCTTGTTGCCAGTTACCTTAGTGAAAAGACTATAGTCATTCTTAGATTGTGTATAACCTTGCAGAACCAAATCTTAAAAAAGCTTAGCAAACCATTCCCGTGACGCTTGTTTAAGACCATATAACAATTTTCTTAAACGACAAACTTGATATGGCAAATGAGGAACACCATCAGGAACTTTCATAAACACTTTTTCCTTTAAATCACCATGTAGAAAAGCGTTATTAACATCTAGGTAAAATATTTTTCATTTTCTACTAGCTGCTAAAGCAATCAGACACTGGACTGTGATCATTTTCACAACTGGTGAAAATGTCTTATCGTAATCTATACCATACTTTTGATTGAATCCTTTGGCTACCAGACGTGCTTTGCACCATTAAAGAGACCTATCAGACTTCAATTTGACTTTGAAAACCCACTTATTACCAATAGGTTTCTTTCTCGGAGGCAAATCTACTAAGTCCCATGTGTGGTTATCAGCCAATGCTTTCAGTTCTTTATTGATAGCTTTACGCCATAAAGGATGTGCAGAAGCTTCCTTCCAACTCCGGGGTTCAGTAATTGTACTAGTATAAGACAAGAATGCTCTATAGGCAGAAGGAAGAGCATTGAAACTAACCATATTACACCAGTGATGTGACTCTTTAAGGCTGTCAAAACTTGTCACATTACAGTGATAAGAAAACAAATAAGAGGGCGGTTTTCTAACCCTAGTAGATTGTCTTAAAGTAACTATATCAAGAGTAGAAGAAGAACTATCAAGATAAGTATTATCAGGAGAAGTATTAGTTGAGTATGTGGCAGAATTATCATCATGTGATATTCCAGAAGAAAAATCATCACTATTAACAACGTTATTAACTAGAGAATTAAAATATGTAAAATTCATGTCATATGATTCATAAGATACAGCAGAAATTACAGTAGGTAAAAAACTGTAGAATCATATGAGAGATTAGAAGAAGATTTTGAAGACATAATGTAATATGGAAAATGATGTTCATGAAAATTAATATCTTTGGAAATGATAATCTGTTTGGTTTTTAAATCAAGGACTTTATATCCCTTGGTATGTGGTGAATAACGATAAAAACACAAGGAGAAGCTTTAGGATCAAACTTAGATCGATTAGGCTTATGAGTTGAAACATAACATAGACAACCAAATGTCCTAAGGTTATCCAAGCTGTTAACGGAGGAATTTGGTGGAAACAAATTCGGGGAGGGTTGCTGGAATTGTGGTGGTGGTTGACGACGGTGATCGGCGTAGGAAAATTAGGGTTAGGGATTTGTGTTTGGGGATGGCTAAGATTGTATGGATTATCGAATTTGCAATTAAGAATGAATGTAGAATTCTCTCTATTTCGCAAGGGTTACTTCATACCATACAATGTGCCTACGTACCCTATTTATAGGGATCAAGCCAGACGTAGTTCTTGGGGAAGAAGAAACCGCGTTTCCTTATTTGAGAGATTATCGGATCGGGGCCACCGCCTTTGATAGGATTGTCATGGACCTTACGAGCCCAGCTATTTTCTAGGATTGTAATGGATAAGTGATTGACACAAGATTAACGGAATCACTACTTTCCATAAATCGTGAGGAAAACAGCTGGTCATTGGACCGGCCCAGAAATCCATCAGAAAGGGGCGACGCCCTTCAACCCCCCTAAAAGGGCGAACCATTTTAGCCCGGATGAGGTCTAATCCTTTCTCCCTCAACTGCTGCTTAAATCACTTCAACTTATAGTAACGGGCTAGCCCATTAGTGACAAAGAGGTGAATTCCTTTGTGTACTTACAGGCTAGCTCACCATAAAACATTTATGCTGCGTCCCCTTATTGGACTTTCCTAATTTAATAATACTCCTAAACATGGGCGAAACCAGCTATTATGGCAACTGGATAAGGCCTAATCTAAAAGCACAAAGCTTATGGCTATAGGAAAAGTAAAAGGGCGATGCCCCGTTTTAGGCAACAGGCGAGGCCAGCTGATGAGATAGAGGCGATGCCTCAACCAAGATTCTCCTATAACAATTACCCCCCAGCTTCTTGTTATATTACTTATAAAAAGAAGCTTTCTATAAATTTATTGAGGCATCACCCGTCTTGTTAGAGGGCTATCGAAGTCAATGCCCGTCTTGAACCACAGAGAAGAGATAGCTAGTCAGGGCTAGCCCTGAGATCCACCAAGGGGCGACGCCCTTTGACCCCCCTAACAGGCTAGGCCTATTAGCCGGGATGGGGCATAATCCTCTTCCATAACTTTAATAAAAGTTGTTCAAATAATTGGTTTAGGCGAGGCACAAAGTCACCTTTGGGCAAGGCCAAAAGTCTTCGNCTGATAGAAGTTTAGGGAAGCTCCCTATCTCTTGGCCCAAGAGAGCGAGACCCTTTCCAAGGGGGAAGGACTCCATGCAATGAGAGGCATGTCGAACCTGAAAGCCCAAGTTTCCTGTCTTAGATGATGTCTGAAAGGTAATGCCAATATCACTAACGGGCGACGCCGATTACTTATTGGGCTTGGGCCTCATGCCTTGCTTCCTTGCTAAATATACTCAAAAGGATATCGAAGTCAACGCCCGTCTTGAACCACAGAGAAGAGATAGCTAGTTAGAGGGCTATCCCTGAGATCCCTAGATTTGGGTGACGCCTAAATAAGGCGAGGGCACCATTTATGGTGTAACAACTACCCCCCGGTTTCCTGTAACAAGTATTTGTAAAAGAAACTAGCTTATTCTCATTGTATTGTCTTTGAAATAATTTGTCATGTTTCTTCCATTGCCA
>PHNY01288579.1:571-10681 GCA_003724115.2 Anethum foeniculum | reverse complement strand
TAATAACCGCCTCCAGATGCTGATGACATGTAAATACTGATGGCATGTCAAATACTGATGACATCTGTTCTGCAGTTATCTTCTGAGCTACTTCTGATCATTGAGAATCTATATGTAACAAACACCTAAGAATTCGAATTCCATATGTTAATAATTGTGCTTCCATTTAGGACAAACGCTAATCCACCTTATGGGATGCATATCCAGAAGTTACGAGGGCTCAATCACATTCCAGAGAGAAGCTGTGATTTCTGTGATCCTATACTGAAGAAAGTGATCGTTCATCTGAGGTGGAGACGGGCCCAAGAAGGGTACGGCCGAGCAAAGAACCAGTTATAGAAAAAGGCATTCTTAACCCCCGAGGACGTAAAGGGAGGAATCCCCGAACCATAGAAGAGAGGATTTGTGCTCGTAAAGCACACATCTGAAAGCTCCACCAGCTACAACTCAAGTTGTCAGTTCCACCAATAATGAACCACTTCTCTCAACCACCATCATTAGAGCGCTATCCATACCTACTTCTGTTCAAAGGTCGAACCCTCTAGTGAGTTCTCCCCTATGAAGGGGGTGTATATCTCTATATTTGAGGCTTGGAATGGAAGGAGAGAGATCGTGAGTTGTCTAGATTATATGTTAATAGCAAAGAATGAACGACTGATAGAGATGTCACCCTAAGGAGGAGGCGCCTAGGTAAGGAACCCACTAGAAGGATGTTCTCGACCCAAGGACCTCAAGGAACGGCTTTTCAGACCATTGAAGAAAGGATATGGGTGCTCAAGTTTCTCATCCGTGTCAGTAGGTTGTGGATCCAATAAATTTAGGAAACAACTCCCAAAGGGACGAATCTTTGAAGGGTGATCCCCCAAGAGGAGACTCAAGATCCCTGAATTCAAAGGATAAAATACTTGTATGCATTGACTAAATCCTCCAGATCAAGGACATAATCCTCAAGTTCAAGGACCAAATCCTCAAGTTCGAGGGTCGAGTCACCAACTTTATATAATAGTTGTGCCCTTAGCCATTGTATGCCTCAAAAGCCACGATCTTCTACCACTATTCTTCCTTCCCGAATCATCCGGGTTATGAGTTCAACGATTATGACTGTAGGTAGAGTAATTCAACATCAAACACATAAAGGCTATGCACCCTCTTTATATTTGAGGTTTGGAACCTATCTATGACCAACTTTGTGATTATTCTAGCCCCTATACAGAGGACGATAAATCTCAAGTGAAAAGGATGCCGCTCCAAGAAGGTGATACACAGAAAAAGGACCAGCTAGCAGAGGATGTCCAAGCCTCAAGGGCCTCAAGGATTGAAAGCTTATAGGATGATGAAGAGTGGATTTTTGGGTCATAAAGCTCATGATTTAATGGAGAAAAAGAGACCTAGAAAGAGAGCAACAGACTACACAACTTGCAAAATTGGAAGGCTTGAAGCCGAAGGCTAGATTCCCCAACAATTGATTCCATCAACCATCCATGAAGGAGGATGATAAAAATTCCCAGGATAATAATATGTAATATTGTTATTATTACTGGATAGTTCTATTATTATAATACTTTCCCTGTTAGAATAATTTTTTTATATTATTGTTCAGTTGTTGGCTATATAAAGCCCTCTTCTCCTGTAATTGATAACAAGTTGTATTATAATAAAATCCTATTTTTCTCTCTTCTATCTATACTTTATCATGACATCAAGAGCTAGATTGGTTCGATCCGGGATAAGCTGATGGATAGTCGATCGTGATGGCTTTCACATGTTAGATTTAAAACATGTGTTTTGATTATTGTTTCTTCTTGTCTTCTTCTAAATCGGTTCTATATTTTTTGATGATTTTCAGTTTTAATTGCGATTTTTTTAGGGGCAAAGGTTTGATTTTTTTGAAGTTGTTTCTCTCTCTTTGATGGTTTTTCATTGTTGCTAATTTTTTGTTTTCCCTTCTCTTATCTTTTCTTTCTCATTCTCGTACGCTATGGTGGGAGTAACCCTAAGCACATCTGTATACCTTCTTTCTCATGATCTATGATGGGAGTAGCTTTAGGAACATCTGTATACCTTTTTTTCCTTCTCTTATCTTTCTTCTCTCTTTCTCGTGATCTGTTCAGGGAGTAGCCCTAGGCACATCCGTATACTCTCTTTAGCTTTTTTTCTCTTCTTCCACTCTTTATCATGATCTATGATGGGAGTAGCTCTAGGCACATCTATAAACTTTCTTTTTCTTCTTTCTCGTGTTTATGATGGAATTTATTTGGTGCTTTAGGCAAATCTGGCCCTTTGTGGGATTGATTTTTCTTTTATTTGGTGCTCTAGGCACATTGGTTATTGTTTTCTTGGTTAGATTTGGATGGTTTCAATTTGGATTAGTTTTATTTGGTTTAGTATTGGATACAGTTTGTTGAAGTTGGATTCATTTATAACATAGATTTGGAATTTGTTTGGATTGTTTATTGTGTTTGGTTTGAGATTGGGATACGATTTACGGATTTAGATTCAGTTTTGGTATTGGGTATTGTTTATTATGGTTGCAATTTACATGAGATTTGGTCACATGATCGTTGATTATTGATTTATTTTAGTTTTGAAGTTTTTTTGATTCATCATCGGATGACATGGATGGTTCTTTTTTTTTTTGGTCATTTAGATTTGTGACTCCGTTTTTGGATTGGTTGGATACTCTTGTTTTCTGTGTTGTAGCTTTGGATTTGTTTGGTTAAGTGACTCCATTTCTTGGTTGGCAAACTCCCGATTCACCACGTGAGTTTGAGGGGGGATGTTAACATATGTAATATTATTATTGGATAGTTCTGTTATTATAATAGTTTCCTTGTTAGGATAATTTTCCTTATTATTGTTCAGTTGTTGGCTATATAAAGCCATCTTCTCCTATAATTGATAACAAGTTGTATTATAATAAAATCCTATTTTTCTCTCTTCTCTCTATACTTTATCAGCCCATACAATTCAATGCCTTCTGGAAACCTGAATAATCCAACACTTTTCTTCACAGACTATTAATGCATATGATAGAATCAGTTATCCACCTAACCACATAAGAACGTTCTCAAATGCGCTGTTGCTGCATTCAGTGCATGATGCTATAAAGTACATGACATTTCCTCAAACCCCAGAATGCATGAGGAGGGTTTTCCATCTCTCATGAACATGAAAGGAGAATCGAAAGAATCCTAAAGAACAACCTGGACCAATTCAAAGAAGGAGCCCTGATGGCCATAAACTTGGATGATAAAATAGCTATTGTAACCCGACAACAAAGAAACTTGGATGTCAAATTCAAGATGTCATTGGGCTAGAGCACCCTTTAAAAGTATGTAACAAGTTACAACATTGGGAAGACAAGTATGTCAATGAAGGGGGATCAAGAGTATGATGCTAAGGATAAATATCCCCGAAAAGTGACTCTAAATCCCCCTAAAGAATGAAAAATCAAGGACAAAAGTTCACCAAGTATGCACGATTAAACGCTCCAAGGACCCAAATTTTGATAAAAACTGAGAAAGATAAAGATGTCCAACGACCGACGCAGCTACACACCATCCCTGAAAAGAGGGAAAAGAATTTGTATTGAAGATTTCAGGAAAAAATGAAACCAACACTACAAGAAAAAGGTTATTAGACATTAGTTAGTCATGTCAGTGATGTTAAAAGATAAAATAACATTATCCCGTGTAAATGTGATGTCTTTCATTTTTTAAGACATCACTTATTTTACAACCGATGTCTAAAGTACCCAAAAAAAATCAGTGTGTGCTCGTCCTCTTTTCTTCCTCCTTAGTCATAATTTCCCTGTTTATTACCAAAATTTACTTCCCCCTTAGCCAATTGTTAATCCCCCCCCCCTTTTTCCACCAATTTTTCAGACAGAACTAAAAAGAAGACAAAATAATTAACTAAAACCTAAAACCTAAAGCCTATCTCTTTCTCTCTCACACGACACTCACCATCTCTGTGTATGCTCTCTCTTTCGCCTCTCACCATCTCTGTATCGACTCGTTTTTTTTAAGTTCTGTATCAACTCTCACCTCTCTCTATAACCGTTCTCACCTCTCTTTCCCCATCAACTCCTCACTTGGCATCTGCTCACTCTCGACTCCACACCTCCTTATCTCTATCAACGGCTCTGCTTCTATCTCTTAACACGAATTAGTAAGAGGATAATCTCGGCTAGTCTCATCCCTTCTTGCTCGGTTATTTCGAAGCTTGAATTAGTAAGTGAATGTTGTTTGCAAGCATTTTTAAGCATGCATGTAGTTTGAAATTGGGGGTTTTTCAAAATTAAAACCCTAATTTTTTAAAATTGGGGCTTTTTTGAATTAAAACCCTAATTTGTTATAAGGAGCATTATATGGTATTTTAATTTATTTGGATTTATTTTTTTCAATTTGTTTTTTACATGACCTTTGTAACATACGGTTGTGGTTGTGGCTATTAATATTGGTAATTTTTGGTTTATAATTATATTGTTTTTGAATTTCTCACATGCTTGTGGTTGAACTTGTATTATCTAGATTGTAGGTGCACGGACTTTTCTGATTAGTGTTACTGGTTTTTGGTTGTATGCTAAATTATAATATCATTGTCTAAATGTTATGATTATATAATTATGTATATTATTTCAATCATCTAGAAGAATGCTTGTGTTTCAGCTCTTTGTATGGAAAACATAAATTCTACTTAATCTATTGGAATCGAGGGTAATATAATTTTTATTGCTTTCTAATTCTGAGTGACTCTAGTATCTGGTTTTGTTTTGTGCTTAAATCCACTTCATCTTTCTCGTGGTAAAAGAAGTTGCTCCCAAATTTCTCTGATTCTCGTTGTAAGTTCTTAATCAGTCAATGTTCTCCTACTTCGCTGTTAGTAAACCTTTGTAGAAATTCTGAGTAATTATAAACTTATGCCCCTTTATGTGGAATTAATTAACTAATATGTTTTATATAAGAATGTTGTTCTTATTCTATTTTGATTCACGAAATCAAGTGTTATATTTAATTTCCTGAGAAGATACTTAATTATGTTAGTACGTTAACAAGATTTCATGTCTTTTCTTTTTATGTTCACAGTTTCGACCTAAGCTAGCTATATCTATCCACGGAAATCCAAAGCAATTCTTCCATGCTAGTACTAATTAAGAGGTACTCCCACTCCGTTTTTACTTAACTTGTTTATTTAAAATTTTCTCCAACGGTGATCATCATTTGTATGCTTCAAATGGGCTTAAATTTCATACGTTTTAAATGATTTAAAATCATGTTTAAATATGCTTGTAATATCTTATTCTTTGTATTAATGTGACTAACAAACAAGCATCTGATTTTCTGTCAACTTCAAAAAAAAAAATTGTCAGCGTAATTAGGGGTCATCCATATGAATCAGGTTTTATTTAAGGATATTTTGATTGGATTTGGCATGGATAAGAGTGTGTTAATAGTACTAAGTCAGTTGTTGGAAGTACTTGTCCTCCTAAAAAGCCCACACCAATTTCAGAAACATTTAACGTATGTGAAACAGCCTATAATGACGGAGATTGTGATAATGAATCAGATGAGTTTAAGAGGTTGTTGTCGATGCAGAAAAAACCTTTTTTTTAGGGAAATGAGTGCACCATAACTCTATATTTTTATTTAATTGATATTAATTAGTTTTTTACCTTAATATTTTAATTTGGTCTTTTAAATATTGTAGGGGCAGAGATCTTGTGAGCTATCCGTCGTGAGGATAAAGAACAAGGTTGCATATGGTATGGTGTATCCTAGCGAAGATAGAAAACAAGTACATGGAATTGATATCCCACTTGGTCATAAGTGTGTCTCCATCGATGGCCTCATCAAGCCAGGTGCCCTTCTTCCAGTGCTGATAGGTTGTGAAATAGTGACAATCTGCGATGCACTTGGCCCTTTTTACCATGGCCAGAGAAATTAATCAGGTACACAACTACTGCTGTATGAGGATAATTTAATACGTTGTCTTAATTTTGAAATAAAAATGTGCTTGTGAGGGTATTAGAAATTAAAACGTGTTTACATAGATTAAGAAGAAAGAAAGGTCGCGGCCAAGTGCTAAAAAAAAGTAAGAATGATCATTCGCAGAAATTGAAGGCAGAGATCTTTGCAGAAAAACCAAGTGCAAAAGTGTCGAAGGGCTTCACCTTACTGTATAAATATGCAACAACCTGGATGAAAGCTACTGGGGTTACGATACAGATTCGATGCAATTCAGATGTGTTTGGACATGAAAAGACAATTTATTTATTACATGAGAACATTTTGGCGTTGTTGGAGTTTCAAATGCTAGGGCAAGCTGTAATTGCATCTTACATGGCGTAAGTTACATTTTTTTCATTTTTCGATATGACATGATGAAGTTATAATGTTAGTAATTTTCCAGTTGTCTCTACTTCTAATGTTAGTACTCTTTTGGTAGGAACTTGCATATTGAGATAAGTGAAACAACCAGAACTGGCAGAGATGTTTGCTTTTGTTGATCCGGGATCCACATATTACTTGAATTTTGATTTTGAAACTTACACTGTTAACCGGCGGAAAGAGGGTAACTCGGATCGGCTGTTCTTTTTCCGCATAATCAGAAGTAAGCTCTCATTAAATATATAATGTATCAAACTAAAAACCTGGACAGTACAAACACTAGTATATAATGTATCAAATTTGTTAAAAATAGTATATGCAGTGGATTTTGGGTATTATTTGGGAAGGTGAAATTTATTTTCTCAATCCACTCCCTCACCTAACACAGTTTCCAGAGCTAGAAAAAACAATATCAAGGTAATTTTTTATTTACCATAACATTTTGATCAAATTTCATGATTTTTGTCTACATTATATCAGATTTTTTTTATGCAGGGCAGTGAAATTTTTTAATTCTAAAAATGGTAGGGGCAGCAACAAGTCTTCCAAGGAAAAGTTCTAAGTGTAAGTAATTTTACACTTCATTTCTTACATAGTTATTGTTAATATATGGTTTATTTGATAAGTCTGCCTGATGTGTAATTTATCTTCTGGAATAGGGATCTCATAAGAAACCTAGTGGTCATGAATGCTCTTACGTAGTAATGCGCTACATGAAAGAAATTATCAATGATACAAGATTGAGTTTTGCTACAAATGTGTGTGTCTTTATTTTGCTATAGGGTTACCTTTTAATTATAAACGTATACTTTTCATTTTTGATGAATTGTGTTTCCTTAAATTTTTTAGTGGCTGCCCAAAACTCGAGCAACTTACAGGGAGGCCCAACATGATGAAGTACATATTGAGGCTCTCTAGTTCATCCAAGAGCACATCTGACCAGATTGATTGTGGACAAGGTTAAGTTTGAAAACATCTTGAAAACAGTTTCCAGTTTCTTCACAGTTTGAAATTTGGTTACCATTTTGGTTGTGAACAAGTTTAAGTTTCTTGTGTCTTAACAGTTCGATATGATTTTGCTAAGTGATGTAGTAGTTAGCATTGGTAGATATTTAGTACTTGATTTTGCGGATTGAATTGCTAGATTGGTAGGTGGTTCTGCAATGCTTGTAGCTATTTAGTTTGGTTTGCGGATTGATGATGATAGATATGTAATTAATTTTGTGGATCGATGATGATAGTGTTAGTGTTTGAACCCTAGAGACAACACTAATATGTTTTAGTATAGACATATGGATTATTAAAGTTTATGTTTTATCGATTATTCCCTTTTATAATTTATTAACTCTTAATTTACTACGATATAAATGTTAGATTAATAAATGTCCTTGGAATATGATATGCATTTTATATCTCTAAGTACCTGACTTAAAAATGAGATTATGAGAATAGTATCAATATTCCTGAAGGTCTCTAGTCGAGTATTATTATTAAGGGACAATAATACTGCATTAAGACTGGTGTGATTGTTGACTGATGATCACATCTCATTGATCATAGGTATAGTGATACTAAAGTCGAAAACACCGGCACATGCAAATGTACATGGTGCTGGATTGACCCAATGTGAGATTCTACATGTCTGTTGTGTCATAAGTAATTCTCATAGTGATAATGATGTGATGGTCCTTAGACTTGAAATTATTATATTTCTATATGAGAATTAATGTACTTTGATTACATTAAAAGTTACCTTTGACCGGGTAATGCTAAAAGTGTATTTCGGGTATATTACGAATCATATGAGAAATATGAACGATCTAAAAAGGATTTAACCCTCCTATTTAAAAGTGATATTATTGGCCTCTTGTGTGAGCTAGACTATGAAATGCGTGGCTGCGCTCAAATGTTGATTTGATATTATAGTCTACTCATTGATCAAGAAAACCTGGATTTTACTATGACGAGGATGACATAGAAATGCCTCGAGTTTAGTGTATAATATGTGGCTAAATGGATTATATTACATTGTACAATATTCCCGAAAAGTTTAATTGATCATCGATTTAATTATTATTACTTGGTAGCAATGATGTATTGCTAGATGCCGCTCTTTGCTTATAATTTTAATATGAGATATTAAAATTATTATCAACGTAGTAATAACCTATAGGGGTCGCACAAAGAATGCTTGAATGATTATTTAATTTAAATTCGGATTTATATTAAATTAAAGTAATTCGAATTATTTATATATTAATTAAGTATGACTTAATTAATTAGATAAATAATGATTCGAATATACTAATATTAATTCTGAAATTTATTTGTTAAATAATTAAGCAAGACTTAATTATAATACAAATAGGAATTTTGAATTAATAATAACTCCTTATTAATTAAGAGTTATAATTCATTTTTTCTACTCTTTATATAATATCTCTTATGGCTGATTTTTAAGGTTAAGACTTTTATTAAAAACCCTAGCCACCAAGAGAGAAGAGGGAGAGAGGAAGAAGAAACGATTTTGTGCTAGTACAAATCCAATCCTTGAGTTCAAGCATTCGTGTGGATACCGATAGAGCGTAGATCGTGAGAGCGGGATGCATGGTGATTGAACAAGCTTTGGATCTTCGTTGTTCTTCCATTAATGAACCGTTAAAGCTTCTTAAGGTAAACAATCTGATCTACGAATTAAATATATGTTTTTCGCATGGATCCTGCATTTGGGTTTCGTTAATTCTAGTTTTTACGATTTTAATTTACGTTTTCCGTTGTGTTTTATGCCTCAAAACCCAACAGATAGATGTTTTGGTTGAATGATAATTAGTTGGATGTATTTTGTGAATTTTGCAATATATGGCTAAATATTTTGCATATGCCACTTTTTAATTTTGTTTATACATGGAAAGACAACGGTTTAATTAATATAACCTCACAAAATAATGTCTAGTGGTAACAAGTACATTGGATTTTTTTAACAAATATCGATGTCTAAAACCTACATATACATCAATTTTATTGTACCAAAATTGATGTCTAAAAAAATTAGATATACAATAATTTTATTGTGGCAAAATGATGTTTAAAACTAAGATATACATCACTTTTATTATGGCAAAATGATGTCTAAGAAACTAATACAAATCAGTTTTTTATGCATAAACTGATGTCTAAAACCTAAATAGACATCTGGACAAAGTGATATCTAATAGACAAATACAAAATAGCTTTTTTATGTAGAAACTGATGTCTAAAATCTAAATAGACATCGGGTTAAAGTGATGTCTAATTGACAAATAAATATCAGTTTTTTGAGTAAAAACTGAATAGACATCAGGCATACGTCTAATAAACAAATACAAATCACTATTTTGTTTAAAAACTGATGTCTAGGCCACAAATACTTAGTGTGTTATATGTTTAATGACATATAATGCAAGTAATTTGATTACAAACTTAATTACATCTAATATAATTTATAAAAAATATGGCATAGACATCTTAATTTAAGTTAAAACTGATGTGTGATTTTATAGACACATCGGTTTCTGGCTAATATCTAGAATAAACATCACTGAAAATGATATCGGTCGAAAAAAAGATAGATATTGGCCAAAAAACGATGTCTATTAGTGTTAGTCTCCTAACAATACAACAGTTGAATTACAGAAGGGGGGTTGAATGGAATTCAGTACTCTTCAAAAGATTTTCTTCAAAA
>PHNY01288557.1:13996-28018 GCA_003724115.2 Anethum foeniculum | reverse complement strand
AATTCAAAAAACTGAAATGGGTAAAATCAAGATTCAACAATAAGCACTATTTCAAACAAGTAAATTTCTTTCACTTAAGAAGCCTAAACACTAAAATAGCTTTAAGGGCATCTTTATAACATACATACACACCAAGAACACAGATTTAACCACCTCAAAATTCAAAAAAATTAAAAGGGTAAAATCAAGATTCAAGAATAAGCACTATTTCAAACAAGTAAATTTCTTTCACTTAAGAAGCCTAAACACTAAAATAGCTTTAAGGGCATCTTTATAACACACATATACACCAAGAACACAGATTTAACTACTTCAAAATTTAAAAAATTCAAATGGGTAAAATCAAGATTCATCAATAAGCACTATTTCAAACAAGTAAATTTCTTTCACTTAAGAAGCCTAAACACTAAAATAGCTTCAAGGGCATCTTTATAACACACATATACACCAAGAACACAGATTTAACTNAATTCAAAAAACTGAAATGGGTAAAATCAAGATTCAACAATAAGCACTATTTCAAACAAGTAAATTTCTTTCACTTAAGAAGCCTAAACACTAAAATAGCTTTAAGGGCATCTTTATAACACACATATACACCAAGACCACAGATTTAACTACCTCAAATTCAAAAAACTAAAATGGGTAAAATCAAGTTAAGAAGCCTAAATACTAAAATAGCTTCAAGGGCATCTTTACAACACACATATACACCAAAAACACAGATTTAACTGCTCAAAATTCAAAAAACTCAAATGGGTAAAATCAAGATTCAAGAATTAGTTCAAAATTAAAAAAGTAAACTTTCTTCACTTAAATTAATTAAACACTAAAATGACTTGTTGGGCATCATTAATTCAATATTAAACACACAAAGCATTGAAAAATTTACTTACAAATCCATGAAAAATCAGTGAATGCTGAAAGATCCAACCTTTACCCCCAATTCAAATTCTTGATTTTTGTGTGTATTTGTGTGTGTGTTTTTTTTAACAGCTCGGCTGTTCACCTGTGAAGATGTCTAGTGTTTTCAAGTTTCCATCTTGGCCCTTTATTTGCACATAATTTCATTTCAGACCCAATCAGAGAATAGTATTATGTTATAGATATAAATATCTGTATGTATATATTTATTTTTTAAGTGTCTAAAATTTGAAACCTTTGTTATGGGGCCTTGTTTTATATGTACTGCTTTCAAATAGGGCCTTATTTTTTATTGGGTAGGTATCAATTCTGCAGCTCAGTCTGCAACATGTTTGTTGAGTATCATTGCTTAACGGGCTTTAATTCGGATTTTATTTTTTGATTAGTGTACAATTGAGTATGTTATTAAGAAATTCTCGGGTAAGTCATAGTTTTTATTTTAAGTTTGAAAAGAAATTTATTTGTATTTTAATAAATTAAAAAGTATTTTGTAATAAAAAATGAATAAATAAAAGTTAGAAGCTTAATATAATATTAAATATTCTATGATTTTACATAACGAATCAAAGTAAATACTTTATTTGTAAAGAAATTAGGAAAATAAGCCGCGCTTCGCGGCGGCAATATAGTAATATTTTTTTAAAAAATATTAAATATAACGATGCAACAACCTTTTAATATATTATTCGACTATATTTAATATAAATAACGAAGATAAATTACTTCAAATTTAAATATTAAATATCTTTTACAATTAAATAGCATCAATAATGAAACAAACCAATAAAACTAACTGATCAATATCATCCTACGTTCTTCCCAAACAAAATGCTACGTTCTAAAATCATAAAATCAATCAAACTAACTGATCCGTAGCATCCTCCGTTCTTCCGGACAAAAGGTTGAATTCTAAATTATAAAATCAATCAAGCATTATAAAATTATAAAACCAATCAAACAGTGACATGCACTTAAAGACTTAACAAAACAAATAGAGACAAAACTATCATAATATGCAAAATAAAGTTTGAAATACAAGTGCTAATGAAAGTAACAAATATATGTATATATATTACTTTAATTTAAATATCAAATAATACATTTCTAATCAAATAGCCTAAATAATAAAATGAACCTCTAAAACTAACTGATCCATAATATTCTCCGTTCTTCCGGGGCAAAAGGCTGCATTTCGAAAATCATAAAATCAATCAGTCATACTAAAATCATAAAATCAATCAAATAATAACATACACTTAAAGGTTTAACAAAACAAATAGGGACAAAACTATCATAACATTCAAAATAAATTTTGAAATACAAGCGCTAATGAAAAATCTAGCTAACAATTTCTCTTTATTTTAGCCAAACGATTTACACTTATGCATATATAAGATTATTTACTTCCTTTCTAAACTATATCTTACGACTTGAAATTTAGAATAGTATTAAGATAAGAACTTTGACTTGAAAAGAAAGTTTTAGCGAATAATAATGTGACAAATAAATTTTAGGAAAATTATAACATAGTAATTTGAGTTAAGGAGAAAGTTTAAGAGATAATAAGGTAATTAACTTTTTACTTTCAAATAAAGTTTGTAACAATTTTGAAATAGAAAATGCTCAGCCTATTCGTGTGAAGAATGGTGGGGAGAACCATCCACCTAATCAATCACCTGTATATTGAGGTAAAAAAAAATACCGCAACAAAAGTGTAAATTTCAATTAAACATTAGCTTATATTTGAATTTATAAAAATTATTTAAATTACAAAGTTTAAACAAAAACATATTAGTATCGTTATTTTAGTTTTGCTTGTCGTTAACACACAATTTTTTACACTTAATCCCTAGTTTGCATTCTTTTTTAGCTTTAACTTTCTATGTTTTGAACTTGCAAGTCACCTGTAGTTAAAACTTAAAAAATAAAAACAATACATTCGCATCATCATAACTGTACCAAAAATTAAACAACTTCTACCTATATAACACATAAACAAAAATAATATTATAGATAATTAATATAAAATCTCATAAATTATTTATTAAAAATTAAGATTATTACGTATCCTCAAACAAAGAGGAATAAGATATTTAGAAACACCGAAAGACATTAGCTCTGTATGGATGGACGTCAAGAAAACTTAATATATAATAATCAGATACTCTTACCAAGTATTAAAAAATCATTAAATCAAAATTTTCTCATACCCAACCTTGTTTACAACTTCAATGGAGTTGCTGAGAAAAAATTATAAAAACTTAAAATACAAATTAACACACATGGTTATTTCATTATCAATCTGATAACCATTACGATAATGAAAGATCATTACACGGAACATCAAACTCAATCTCATTATAAAAAGAACATATGTTTAGAAATTAAAGGCCATAAAAGTAAAGAAAAAAGAATATTTTATGCTAGAAAGAAAAAATAATAAGTTTTTTCGCATATTACCTATAATCACAATCATCGGTCGTCGAGATCCGACTTATTTGATGGTGGAAGCCGTAGTGTTGATATTATTCCCTAACATCCTTAATTTCACCCGGACAAAAAACTGCATTTGAATCATAAAATCAATTAAGTATTCTAAAATCATAAAATTAATTATACAATAACACATATAGTTAAAGAAGAACAAAAAATCAAGGTAAGACGTAATTTCATAATTTCAAGTGATGTATTTGGAACTGTGTTCGATGTAATTCTGAAAAAGAAGTGAGTTCCTTTATATAGATGTTGGGAGACTTGGTAATAAAAAATAGAGAGATAGAATCTGATTTTCACTTATCTTATATGTAATTTGCTTTCTTATAGAATTCTTATGACTTGGCGTATACTAATCTAAAAGATAGAATCCGATTATGACTTATTTTATCAGCTATAACTTAGGTAATTGTAGTTTTTAATATTTTTTAATTCAAAAAATAGACGGGACGATCTGAGAGGCGCCACATAAACGCCCCCGTCTTCTCCTTTATATAAGTATATTGATTGATATTGATATATTGATTGATGCTTGATTAATCAAATTACAGATTATAAAAAAATCTTTTTAGTAATGTGGCATAGAAATCTACAGTTTTACTTTAAACCGATTAAGAAATTAGAACTTTTAAAATCAGAATTTACTATAAATAAATAATATTAAACTTAGAGTGGTTGAAGGCTACTTTATAAACAAAATATAAACATAATATATAATACATTTTTAATTTTGATTTTCAATAAAGTAAGTATCAGTTTTAAAAAATATCCGATGAGTTAGAACCAAGTAGACCAAACCTGAACGACAATAACTATCAGTTATTTAAGATTACAGGTAAAATAAATCTTGCAGGTGCGCTAGAAAATCATGGTTTAATAGATATTCATAGCAAATGCTGTTGATAAAAGTTCTTAAGCGTGATAAAGATGTTAAATATGGGTGCAGGTGGTGATGTAACAGCTTGGAAGATGAACTTTCATATAATTTTACTGAGACTTTTTCGAAAAAGCAAGAGAAATGGCAGGTGTAACAAGAAAATAAGAAAATGTATCAGTAGAAATGTAACAAATGCAATGTAAACAAACTTAAAAATCAAAAGTGAGCTCCGCAAGTTTTTTAGAGTATAAGTTATATGTATGGAGCTCCTTTCTAAAAATTACCGACTTTGCTGATTAATCATTGTAAAATACTTTGTTGATTCGATTTTTGAATCTGATTAATCACCGCATATTTTTCTTAAACTAATATTTTAAATTCGAAGATTTAATCTTATTTAATATTCCGATTAATCACTGTAAGATGTCTTTACCGACTAATTCTGATTCCAGTGTTTTAGAACACGGGTATGGACATAAATAGATAGACATACTTTCTTTGGTTGTCTGATACTCCAAGCAACTTCTGGTAGCTACATGATCCATACCACAAAATCAATATGTATATTGGTAAGCTTTTGATGAACTGGTTTCGCAATTGTATCATTCAGAATCAGCCAAATTCACAGGTATAATTGCCTAAAAGTGCGTCATCTAGCTAAAGGAATAGCTTTGGCAAGATGCACAAAGTAACTTCAAGTGACCTACTTCTTAATTCTCATGAGCCTTCTTCTTCGAAGTAAATATAGTAGACTCTGGCTTAGAATATTGATCAGCCTTAATAGGGTTCGTCCAACCATTTGACAGGTTTGTGACTGAGGGAAGGCGAATTGGGAACAACTCCGCAAATGTATATAAGTAGCATCACTTGAAAGGACCCTGGAACATAGCCTGTATGGAATGCCACCAGCATTATCTGCATCATTGCTCTGCTAGCGTTTGTCTTTGCTATAAACAAAACAGGAGCGCGATAAGAGAGAACTATGACAGGCTTTTGTTCCTTTCCAGAACGAAAGCCTGTCTTATTTATTAGAAAAATCGGAAATTCCAAATTCAGATTCAGACAAAATTCTTGCTACTCCTGTCCAAGATATTCACCTAAGTTGGTCATATATAGCAATATAAACTACAAGGGTATTCCTTAATTCAATTGTTGGGGAGAACTGAACATTGAAAAGCGACAATCAAGAACACGAGTTTATCATGGTTCCACCAGGCCACACAGTTGAACTTCATAAAGAAACTGGACTACAATTTCTACATTAGCCTGCTTTGCATTACAATTTTTCTAGCAAGCTGAGCCTCACGCTTCTCTCAATCCAGGCATGAGGCAACCATCAAATTCCACATCAAACGTCGAGAAATTGTCAGATGCTCAGTGCAAATAGAGCTGATAAATGGTCAGTTTTCAAGAGATTCTTTAACCACGGATTACCTAACTTTCTTTCAAAAGCTTCGCACTGAATACAATTAATAAACCATTTAAACAACGATTTTTCTACCATGTGCTCATGGGCACATTATAAACGCGGAAACTTATAAAATTGGGCCAATCTTATTAGTGGAGTTTTTGTGAATGCAGGAGTGTCCACCACTATTTAAAGTAGAAACCAATTAAAATGGTTTAAAATTATGAATTTCCGCGCTTATTGTGGGCCCATTGGCACGTGGTAGAAAATTCGTTTAAACAATCCTGTACTAAATTTGTTTATATCACATTTAAAAATTTTAAAATACTCGAATAATTGTTAATATAAACTAAAATTTTATATAAAATATTTGACATGCTACGGAGACTAATTTTATATAAAATACTCGAATAATTGTCTATCTCAATCTTAGCTTGTTAATGTCTTATAATTTCAATAGAACTTTATCAGGGAAGAAGCAAGACTAAATTTTCTACACAGGCCTGTCCGAAATTACAAGACTTCCCCTCAAGTTGCACGCACAGAACTGTCGATTCAGGCAACCATCAGTTTAACATCAGGTGTGCAGATCATATGCAGAACTGCAGAAGTTCTCGCACGCTCAGTGCAAACAGAGTTGATAAAGAAGTCAATGTTTCCAGAGCTCCATTAGACTGGTCCAAGAGCATCTCCAATCGTTTAGGGGTGTCAACTTTACCGCATAGTCAAAAATATTATTTTTAATGTTTTCTTTCATGCACATCAATTTTGACACTTCTTTTTCACAAAACATTCCAATGGTTGGCACCCTAAATGTCAACTTCACTAACTTAACAAAAATAAATGTATAATATAAATAAAATATAATAGTTTATTGATCATTAGGGCCGAAGTTGGCACCTTACTTTACGGGATGCCAATTTTTGGCACTCTAAGTTGCACCTCATGCCATCTCACTTGGCACCCCAATAACATTCCACCAACTCCAATAAAGTGCTAACAAGAGTGTCGTCACGGTCACGAGGCGTTGGTTGCCACCCCTGTTGTCATCTATAATTGAATTTGCTGTAAGAGGAATCCAATTGTCAAAGTACACTCCACAAAAAGTTGGCCAACTAGTTTAGAAAAATGATTCATATTTCATCGAAAATTTTATCAGTTAATATTATTTTTTTGTTGTCAGTCAAAAATAAGATTTATTTACATTTGGAGCAGTAATCAGCTTGGGCCATAGTTATGCTATGAGATTTTGCGATTTGTTGCATTGCGTAGCATGGAATATTGGACACATCTAAGCAGTGAGGATTAGTTGGGCTTATAGTCCTTTAAGGCCAATGGAAAACCACGGTCAACATTCATTCTAAAAACTTAGAAAGAATCTGCATTCACCCTTCAAATACAACCAAACACATAGCTGAAGGCTTGAAGGCTTAAGCTTAGCATTAATCAGTTAAAAACTTTGTAGTTAAACACTTAACAGCCTGAAAATAATTATGTTAGAGAAGTCACCTGTCAAACCTTAACTATAAGACATTACAAGAGGAATGGAGTACTGCTGTTAAATAATATAGAAACATGGCTAAAATATAGGATAAAAACGGTACATTGTAAATTTTCGAAGACTAGCTAATGCTGATGACTTTTGATTCTAAGAGGATGAAATCCATCTTTACAGTTCCTAACAAAGTGCAAAAATACAACAGTTGCGAAGGTTTCTATCTTCTTATGCTTACAGAGGCTGACATGTCTTCGTTTTTCTAAATATCGCTACCAAACTATAATTGTACAGTATAAATATAGTTTTTATTTCATTTTCCATTGCTCACAAGGCTGACAACTCAACTTCCCTTGTGCAAGGCCGATATGCAACAAAAGTGCTGTCATTTGAAAATGAACCAGGATTAAAGCATGTGATTCCTGTGTAATTGAAAGCCTTCTGCTCACTTTTATCACCCAAAACTATCTGCAATAAGATACTCATGCATGTTATTAAGGCTCTAAAAATATGTCATATCTGTTTGCATTATGGTCGTTTAACTTTTTCAAGCTCTAGATTATGATTGGAATTTGATACAATGTTCAATTAGAACATCTAAAGCTAATAAAAATTTATAAATCTTTTAATGAGAAATTACACTAGCTGATTATATTAAAGGAGTTGAATAGGGATTAGTTACCAATACTCGCAATACAAATGCTCAAGAAATCAATAAAAAGAAGTCAACAAATAAATAAACAAGCAAAGAAACAGCTTCATGTTCTTATAAGAGAAGTTATATACCGTATGAGGTGTTGGATAGAGGTGAAGACAGTGATCGTAATTCCAGATGACAGGTTGTATACTTAGGGGAAGGGGACACAGATGGCTTTGATGAGTTATAGTAGCAACAAGCTGCAGGAAAGGAAAAACAGTGTACATTTATGAGCTTCTCTGAACCTGTGACCGCTCATTCTTGTTAAAGATACATGACCATATCAAAAGATACATGAAAATTGACAATGAAATATAACAAAGTTTTTTTTACAAAAGAGAATAGATTTATAACTCACATGCTCAAAAGGATCACTTGTTTCTTCTGATGAAGGCGGCATTAAACATGACCTACGCATTCTGTATAGCAGATCCTGGCGGAAAAATACGATCTCTTGGGTGTAAAACTTGACTCTGAGTAAAGAAATGGGAAGTGTTATTGAGGCTTGTAAATTCATTTGATGAATTAATAAGTAAATTACTCCCATTTATCTTCACTTGGCTAATAGCCGAGTCAGATATTGATGTACAGCTTACCTGCATGGATTACTTAAAAATAGAGCATTCGGAACATGCTTCTGAAGCTCTTCAGTCAGATAATTTGGTAAAGGGGGTCTTGGTAGAACTGTTGAAGGACCTACATTTGCTAAATGTCAGAATACTACTCTTAGCCTAGGCAGATTTCACACTTGATCAAGAAAGAGTTACATACCTGCGTCATTGGGCCCAGGAATGAACAAGAACCTGCTCTGTTCCAGTAATCTATGATGAGCTCCAATAATTTGCCCAAGTTTCCCGAATTGCGATCTGTGAAGCAATTTTTGCTATTTTTCAGTTTAGGTGAACAATTTGGACGAATAACATATTAAGGAACAAAAAGAATATCAGAGTACTTACCTGACTGTTGAGTAAGAACTAAAAGAAAGGTTACATGGATGGGAGCAGAAATTTCCCATAAGGACAAACAGAGAAGGAACCACTTCTACATTCTCATAACCGTCAAGCACGGTCTGCAGGTTTTTCATAGTCTATAAACAAATAGAACATAATGTTAGACCATAGTTTTCCCATTTCAAATAATAGATAAAATTGGCAATAAGTAACTACTAAAATGAACTAGAAATTTCATGCATACATCCTCATTGTCCAACCAAATATCTGAAAGGACGACAAACATGTCATTTACTGCCCTTGTTTCCAACTCTGCAAGTCTCAGCTATTTGAAAATTTAAGGACATATTCTAAACAGAGAAGTCATCGAATTTTTAGCATAAAATCCCAAATATTTGGCCCATAAAACTGATTTAATTGAAGGCATATAAAAAGGATACAGTTTCCTCCTTTGCAAGTTTACCACTGCCAAAGAAGTCAATCCCAGAAAAAAATCCAGATGACTTGTCCCTATCTTCTAATGGAGGAAATCCACATGTTTTGACCTGCAAGATTATTTTTGAGTTAACAAAGATATTCTTTTAAGTATGCTATCATATCATAACCTATTCTTACCGCTGAAGCTTAGAGTTGTCTATAAGCATGCAAACATATAAATGTCTGATGGTGGGAAAAAAATCACAATAAAAGTTAAAAGAGTATTACTTGAGATTCTATATTACGTCACCCTCACCTAAACTTTCTACGAGGACAGAAGTTAATAGAAGAATAAATGGTTCGTTGCAAGGAAGACTTCAAAAGCTTAGTGATGACATCTCTGTCGGTTTTCAGTGGGACATTGATGCTTAGCACACAGAGAGATAATAACGGCTCAATTTTACTGAAGAACAGTAGATAATAATGAATGTGCTCCATTTAAGACCTATTCTAAGATTTAATTTGACTAATTTATTTCATATATAGTGGGGCAAATATGATAAAAGATGAGGAAAAATATACAAACCTGAAACATCCCATCCAGGAGCATCTCCCCTTCTGCTAAAACTATAGTGTTCTCTGAAAAGAATCCAGTGGTTATCTTGTATGGCATGTTAAAGAAACAAAATCCACAGCTTTCTAGCACCGTTTATGTGCTTACCAACCAATTTTTTTTATTGAAAAATAAAATTATGGAACTATGATATAACAGTGATACATAAAGAAAGAAGAAAATAAAAAACCATTTGTGGCTACAGGACAAAGCCAATAGGTGAATGCACCTTGTACACATGGGGGGGGACACCTAAACAACAAATTTACAGGCACACATGATATATGAAACATTCATACATGAAGTAATAATTCAGCTCGCCTATAAGTTGTCCCAGACAATCCAATTATGCATCATTTTTTTCTGGAACTGATAGATTTGTATCTTTTTACTAACTAGAAATAACACAGAACATAAACCAGAAAAAGGAAGTCTTGGCTTGCGTCTTCGATGCACAAAGTCTTGGGTAGATGTCCAATGAAATTATAGACAGGTTGATTAAGATATTTCAGAAACCAACTTTCATAATTGAAACCCGAAAACTATATGTGCCTCACTATGTATTACGACTATGCACACGTTCTTCCGCATCTTTAATATTTACAGTCTATATTTTCCAGGATACATAATGGAGGAAGTACCATGGCAGTTTGGCAAAGCATATATGGGATCACTGTTGGATGTGTATGGGGAAGTGGTTACAAAACTGTTACAGCGAAGATATAGATAAGAATAGATATATGACATATTTGCAATCTTGAACAGTTATTAACACTGGGAAAATAAAATTATTTGTTGACAAGGATATTGCATTTGACAGATTGATTTCAACTGCTGCAGTTAGATCTTCCAAGTAAAAATGCCCGTCTTCCAATTGAGATATTACTCCCATCACCCAGCATCTTCCGGTTCGCCCAACCAGAGATTGAATTGGGGATATCTGGATAGGTAAGCATATCATCAAAATTAACATCCACAATCCTAAAACTACAGTTATTAAGACCACACATTGCTCTATGATCTTAAGAGGGAAAAAGTACCTGGCAGTTCCCAAATTGTGACAAATCAGTATCAAATGCAGGCCTTGCGAAATGAGGATCGCGAGAAAGCCTTTGAAACAACAATAAAAATCTATCTCTGTACAAAATTGCTTTTGCAGAAGCATCTCCATGAATTGGAAGCCTCCCAGTATGCCTACAAGTCAAAAATAATGGTTAATAGAGCAGATAACAAATCCATGTAAGACTATTTTTAGTTTAACTTGAACACAATACCATATAAACATTTAAACAATAATTTATGTTTCTTCAGAATAAAAGCATGATGTTTCTTCAGAATAAAAGCATGAATTCTCCCATGTACTTCCTATTAACAGGATATTCTGAAAAAGTCAATATTACAAAAAGGCCAAAAGGGTTATCAATAAAGATTTCATGAATTTTCATGTCTAATATTTTAGCTTGATTATAATGTTTTGATATCACTTTTGGAATTAGTCATTAAAAAGTCTGCCTGGTGACCAAATTATTTTTGCAGTATATGTATCATGGCTCGGTGTAGCATGAAGGAAGCCTAACTAAACATGGATATACTATATAGTATATACCGTAGCTCACTCCTGTATCTGATACACTAATTTCTTAAATCTGAATTCACCAACTAACTTTGTCCAACGGCATCATTTCTACGCTATATTTTATCCTTACTATACTTTTGACAAGTTTGATACAATGGATACAAGTACAGACACTTGAACACCAAGTGGACTTGGAAATGTTCCAGCATTCAGAAGGTTATGTGTAAGAGATAACCAAACAAATCCAGTATGTCCCTCTATGAAGTAGAGCCTCGAGAGGGTGATATGTACCCAGTTGAAAAGTTAAAAATGTGCTTTAGATAAATCACTACTAATGTTTACCGAAGCATGTAGGACTTTAGTGTGTTGTTGAGTGATCTAGTAAACAGTCAGCTACTTAAATTTGAGACTAGTTCGTTAATAGTAAAATCAAACTTGCAACTCGATCAGCAGTATGGAAGTAAATGTTACAACGGAAGGGTGCGGTGCTGATAAACACCTCTATATATTGAACATTTTTTGTACTAGAAAAGGACATTAGGTCGGTAAATGTGACAAGGAAATCCCACCTAACTACATATGTTGACCTAAGCACACACTTAATAATGCTACAAGTATTATAAAGATTGATGTAAATAGTAGCAAAAAACAATAATTGTGAGGATACCAGTAACACAAACTGCACCGATAAGACTCACCTCACTACCTTCAAGTCTTAAGCAGGGAGAAATAACTGGTAAAAGCTGTATGATTACACTACACTCAGTTGTTGCTATTGCTATTTTCAAATCTTAAATTAACAAAAATCTGCATAGTAAAACGAGTGGAAATACTGTATATTTGTACTAATCATTCATCTTAACAACCACGGTAACGAGTTGGAACACTGTAATAGTCATTCATCCACATAATTACTTACTAAAATTGCACTTTTTTGACTACTCGTATCTCAATCATTGCATAAAAGCAAACAATCACATACACTAACAAACCATTTCAAACACCACGACTCTTGCAATTTATCAAACAGGAAAAATGAAATGAACGGAAAGAAAGGCACATACTCCAAGAACATCTTCTTAATCGGATCATATCTGTACTTGGGGACAAGAAACGCATTAATAACACGAAGAGCAGCGCCGCTACCACTAGTACTAGCAGGTGTATCCTCTGCAGCCGCTTCCGCTTCCATCAACAAACTCACGACACGACTCACACTCTCTTTATCCAAAATCGACGACTTCACTGTCAAATCCAATTCACATTATAACAAACACTAAACACAGACAGTAAAACATCGATAAACTTATACTCATTTGATTAATAATCTCCATTAAATAATACATTTCGTAATTAATACCTTTAATTAATTTATCGAAACTCAATAACTTATCACATTGTATTAATTCAACTCAATAAACTAACACTTAACCTCACTCCTAACATCATAGATACAACATATTTAAAATCTCGATGAAATCATAAAATTCTCGAATCACGAGGTTTAAGCTCCATAAATGCTTACTCTCATTCTTAACATAAAAGATACATCCTATTTTAAATCTTCATAAATTACTAATTTCAATAAAATAACATGATTCTCCGAAGGTTTAAGCTCGATAAATGCTTATTCCCGTTCCTAACATAAGATACAACACATTTTTAAATCTCGATAAATTACTAATCCCGATAAAATAATAAAATTCTCCAAGGTTTAAGCTCGATAAATACCTATTCTCCTTCCTAACATAATACATACAGGTGCATTAAATCTCCTATTCTCCTTCCTAACACAATACATACAGGTGCATTAAATCTCGATAAAATAATAAAACTTTCCGATCCTAAGGCTTAAGCTCGTTCCTAACATAATCGATACTGTGTATTTTTAATCTCGATAAAATAATAAAATTCTCCGAAAGCTTAAGCTCGATAAATGATAATTATCGTTCCTAACATAATAGATACAGTGTATTTTTAATCTCGATAAATTACTAATCTCGATAAAATAATAATAAAATTTTGTAAAAAATACGTACAGGATTGATGTTGGAGCTCATCGAGGAGGAGATCGAGGGCTTCGTCTTCGGCGTCTTTGAATTTGGATAAGAAAGGGAGGATTTCACTCAAAGCTTCCACTTTGAGAGTGTATCCTCTCATTTTGAACTTCTTTTGTATCAGTTTTCTCATTGCGCCGCTCATCTTTGAGAGAGATTGAGAGAGATTGGGAGAGAGATCGAGAGAGATGTTGTTGCAACGGCGGCTTTGTAATTGGGGGAGAGGAAAAGCGCGGGAAAATTATTGATTTATCTACCGCCTATGAGATGTGAGAAAGTGTGTGTATTTTTATGTTTTGGTTTTTTTTTTTTCTGGTGTTCTAAAAATCGGTGGGCGGCCGCCTAGGCGGTGCTTAAACGCCTCGACTCGGAGTGATTTAGGCGTTTTTTAAAAGAAATCGGTTGAAATCGGAATTAGGCGGTCTAGGCAGTCAAAAGTCGGGCCTGGGTGCCAAAAGTCGGGCCTCAAAAATCGGACCTAGGCGGAACATGATTAAAAAAAATAAGTTTTTAAA
>PHNY01288557.1:1060-13987 GCA_003724115.2 Anethum foeniculum | reverse complement strand
GTGATTTTAATTCATTAATTTTATAATTTTACATAATATCATACCAATTTCTAATATAAAGCATTGTGTAAGACGTAACAAACAAGTTAATATATTTATTTCTTATATAAAATATAAAAATTATATATTAATTAGTTTAAAACTGTAACTTTAAATATATTTAATATTTTAAACTTGATAATTAGTTCATAAGAAGTGCCGTATGTGTAGATATTGTTTAGTACAATTCTAATTTTTATCAAACAAATATTCGACCTACTGATTATTACATAATTATAAAAATTAAAGATATTATTTATATTCTTCCGATTTATGTGCCGATTTATCGGTCCGATTAATCTCCGACTTGCCGATTAATCTCTCGAAGGTACCTTCACCGCCCTGGTACGCCTAGTGATTTCTGGAACACTGGTTTTTACTATTAAAACATGTATTATTTTGGCCGTATATTCTAAAATTTGTTCCAAAATTTTTTTAAACAAAAATGAACATATATTAGTGATAATGAGTAATTTCTATAATTCCCGAATTGTTGTACATATGTATGCTCATAAATTAAAAAGTGATATATTTTATTTGAAAAAAGTTGGTATAAATTGTGAAATAATTAATACTACCTATAGTCCTGTACGCAAAGAGAAATGCTATAGCTTCTAAAATCGTTCCCGAAACGGTTCCCGAAATGGTTCGCAAATGATGATGTGTCAACTAGCTATTCGTTATTTTCTTACAAATAAATTGAACCTCGCGTGTATTAATATGAGCTCTACTAATTAAAATATTTAGGAATAAATTTGAAATTCATTTCGGACTCTCTTAGCATTACTCATATGTAATAAGAAAAAAAAAACCAAGATATTTATACCTATTTGCTTATGATTCTCCGAAGTTTTTTATTTGAAATTCATTAGAATTTTATGAACCCAACCCAAACATATGTAGTTGTATACTCAACCTATCTAATGTTGTGTACGAGAGTATTATGTTGAAGAAAAAAAAAAGGAGAAGATAAGGTGAAAAAAAAATATTCTCTGATGTGCTCCAAAATTTTTGTGAAAGGAAGTGAAAATTTTGAAGAAAAAATTATGATGAAAATTATTTAAAATGTTGTATTAGAGCTTCTATGTTAATCATCCTATTTTTAGAATAAGACTATAGAAAATAAAATTGCAATGGATTATGAATTGAGAAGAAAATTTTGAAATTTTCTTTTCTTCTCTCTTCTTTTATTTCATTAACCAAACTCGGAAGCACGAGAGGTCAAGAATTCAATTCATAATATATGCGTATGTTCAAGAAGAGAAGATAAGGTGAAAAAAAAATATTCTCTAATGTGCTCCTAAATTTTTGTGAAAGGAAGTGAAAATTTTGAAGAAAAAATTATGATGAAAATTATTTAAAATGTTGTATTAGAGCTTCTATGTTAATCATCCTATTTTTAGAATAACATTATAGAAAAGAAAATTGCAATGGATCATGAATTGAGAAGAAAATTTTGAAATTTTCTTTTCTTCTCTCTTCTTTTATTTCATTAACCAAATTCGAAAGCACGAGAGGTCAAGAATTCAATTCATAATGTATGCGTATATTCAATTATAAAAAATAAAATACATTTCAGAAAAATCATAGATAATTGAAACAAAAGCTCTGCTTCGCCACTACCGTAGCTGTTTTCATCCAGGTGACGAGTGCCAAAAAAACAAAATTAACGAAAAATATAACGTAAACGTGCTTCTACAATGTATTCTAAAGCACGTATTGTATAAAAATAAATCTGACCAACATTAAATAGGATGTACATTGGAGGGTGTGCATGTACTTTGCTAAAAGCAGGAGATAAAAGGCAGAACTTGTCAAATCAACAGGCAAAAGAGCTTGTGATGCGAATAAAAGCTTATCAGTTATCAGCAATCACGTGGCATGGCAATTAACAGCTTTTATTATAAGAAATAATTGTTTGATGCAAGTAAAATTAAGCAAATTGTCACAAGGTTGCTAATGTTCACGTTGTCATTAAACGTTGCAGTGGCAATCCTTTAAGTTTACTGGAAAAACCTACTAAAACAAGTCTAAAACATTTAAGGTATACAATCAGCCACTAAACCAACATTTAATCCTACGATTTACATGAAACATTGATCAAAATCCCCTACTTCTAGGGGCATCTCTTCTCCAGTTACCAGGTGGTGGCTGGCCAGCCTGTGGCGCTGCCCCACCTTGGAACTGCCCTACATTAAGCTGACTTCCTAAACTACTCGGTTGAAAACCCGGCTGCTGTGCCACCCATCTCCCACCGCCTTGCTGCCAAGATGGGTTATTGTTTTGTATCATGTTTATCGGAGGCATCGCCAGTTGGGGCGACAAAACATGCTGGGCAGTTGCAGGTTGATTAACCATGTGAGGCTGCATTGGTTGGTGAAAGCTTCGAACAGGAGGACGAGTCGGTACTTGGGTCAGAGGAGCATCAGGGCGCCACTCTGGGATGTCGTCGTCGTCGTCATCGTCCCATGCTTGTATTCCAAGGCCAGCACTTCTTTTATCCTGCCAATTCTTAGCACTATCACTTTCTGCAGGTTTTCCATATTTTTGTATAAGCTCTCTAATTTGGTCCACTGGACGTGATGGGTGTGGTGGGTTTGAGGTCAGCCTTGAAGACTGGTGAGCTGGGTTAGAATTGCCAGCAAAACTAAATTCAGGTAAATCGTCATCATCCCGGGAATTTCCCGGACCAAACCCAGGTGGAATATCATCATCATCGTTACCTGGTGGTAAAGCTACAGATCTGATAGGAGCTTGGGTTGAAGGTACAGGGGTCCTCGGTATCATATTCGCATTAACATTAGTATTCTTTTCCTGTCTCCTAAAATTTTGTTGCTTTTTAGAGCTATGTTTATGGTTTGAAGTTGAGTTAGGTGAGATTGTAGAACTTGTATGAGCCTTACGCCATACAACTACACCAATTAAACCATTATCTGTAGAATTAATTAGCTCAGTCTGGTCCTTGGAGAGATGTTTGCCAAGCAGTTCCAGTATTTTCGGGTGTGGCGGGCATAGGTAAAGCTCCATCCCTGATGCAGGTTCTGCAAATCCTAGCCTCTCATCCAAAACATAAGAATCTATAGCCTGTCCACAGAAACAAACCAACCCAGATAATTTAGTAAAAGAAAAGAAACAATGGCTCTAAAGGAATGACAAGAGTATAGAAGGATGTAAAGGTCACCTCACGAAGACTTGCTCGGTCATCTGCAGAAGACTCTGCCTTCAAGACAAAGTGTATTACCTGCAGAAAATAAGACAGATGTTAAATTGAAGATTCCAGAAATCAGTTTGTAGCAAGTACATGACATTAACGTATGTTTAGATATAGATAATCATGAAGTAACAGTTATCTTTTGGCTACTTAGTGCCTCTACAACAATTAGTTCACTTTTTGCTAGTCAATACCCAGAAAACTTAACACGTTATTGCACAGCAACTTTTATTCAGATGAGCTTTTTATGTCTCTACCATAAAAGGTACAAGTTTCCTCTTTATGCATTGTGGTTCCCACGTATCAGCTGAATAGTTACATTAAACTGGATGATTCAAGTCATCATTAAATATGTTAACCCTTCCAAATTGGATTTTCAAGCATCATGTGAAATAAATTTATAAACCCATTTTACTTCATACTGATTTACAAAAGAAATAACAAATCTATTTGATTGCCAAGTCACATCCAAAACCAAATGATCATATCCGGAATTCCAGAATCCAAGTCGAGGTACTCAGCAACCGTATAGATAACTATTGGTACCCCGGATCTCATCAGGCATGTCTATAGTACCTCATCCCAAACTGAAATGGCTGAGGGAGGAAAGCTGACGTGTTTCTTTCATCCACTAGTGTGAGATTAAAGCTTTTATCTCACCAAAAACACTTTTGTGCAATGGTTCAATACACAGCCCACAGATCCCACAGATATTCACACTTGGAAAAGATTTGTCTATAAATGGAAAGAAAGGTCAACTTTGGCATTCTTATAATATTTTCAAAGACAATTGTTGAAAATCTGTCATTTGCTCCACATATATGTTGCTTCACAATCATTACGTGATTGGTCCACATTAGCCACAAACACAAGTCAATTGCCACCAAACACGGAATGGCACCCTGTATTTCTATAAACAACATACTAATAAACCATTTAAGGACATAACTTTGAAAACAATGAGATAGAACATAGAAGGAAACTTGATATACCATGACTGCACGACTTCGAGACATGGGAAGCTCTTGAAGAAATTTTTCAAATGCATCAAGTCTGACTCTTCCCTTTATCTCAAGGGAGCTTGGCCATTCCTTTGTAGATGTTTTTTCACCACTGAAAGAATGCAACAGACCATCAAAACACTAACAAGAAAGTGAATCAAGTAACAAATTAACACAAAAGATATCACTGACAAAATAAAACGAAAGGAAATTTATCAAATGTAAATAATTGTTAGCTGACAAGAGGAATGCGGGTGAACCAAAATAAAATTGTAGCTACAATAGATATACAAATTTTAAGATTTCAATAAGAAAGAAGGTGAATACAAAATCTTTGTGTTCATCGCCACTGTGAGACACCGTAACAAACCATAAAAAATCACTAACAAGAAATTGAGGTGAACCACAAGAGAACAGCTGCTCCAACAAATATTCAGTTTTTCTGATGTTATTAGGAGAAAAGGCAACCATATTTTTATGTAACCCAAATTAACTTGTGAGGTCTTTGAAAACCACTAACATTTATTTTTATTTCCACAGAAGTATGTCTAGCATTTTTTAGAGAAGATAATCCCACAAGGCCGCAACCATCAATAAGGCAGCAAGTCAGTTGAATATAAAATTTAAGGCCACCAAGAGAATACGAAATTTTGAATGATCTAATGCTGTAGCAGGTAAAACAAAAATTAAGGGCAACAATTTTAAATAATGTCAAGATCCAGATGATTTATCCAGCATAATTATACTAAGTTGTTAACTTTGTCTAAAGGGAAGGGAAGCTACAGAAAACATGTCCAGCATAATTATACAGTGAACAAGAAAATACCTCCTATACAAACCAATAACTGAAACAAGGGCAGAAATATGTAGCTGTAGTGCACCCTCCCACACACGTTCACCCATTGATGTAATGTCAGGACTTAATTGTTTCTGTTCCTTCACGTAGGCGCTAGACTTCTCCTCTGCATCCTGCTTTGTCAGTTTGGAGTCAATTTCCCTAGCTTTTCCTGCTCTGTTATCAACATCTTTTGAACCTAGATTTGAAGACCCCGATTTCTCACCAGTTTCAGATGACCCCTTCTCCAAGGAAGTTTTTGTTTGAGCATCAGCTGCCAAATTGTCAAAGGGTGGCTCAGAGTTCAGGGATTCCATAAATTCATCCAAAGAGACAATTGGGGGAAGAAACTCTGCATCTTTAAATTCGTCCTCAATTAACCCTTGCATCAAATCAGTCCCATCAGCAGGAATAGTAAGACTATATGATGGATCCAAGATTTCTGTACTACCCTTCTCACTTTCAACGTTTTTTGATTCTTTAAGTTCATCGGTCTCGGATGAGGAAGGAGGTAGTTTCTCCTTAACTTTCCGTTGAAACTGTCCCAGAGTCGTTGCCCCAACAGACACCTCAACCGAAACTCCATCATCCTGCTCCACTTCCACTTGATATTCCCCCTTGTGAGTTTTTTTAACCAAACGTCTTCTATCACCATCTTCTGGCAGGACTATCATCTGTGCCAGCTCTTCAGCCTTTGCCGTTCGCCACTCAGAAAGCTCCTTAGAGGCAAGTTCTTCTGCCGTCATAGAACACAATTTTTCAGGGGAAATGTCGCCAGACATAACTTTCTCGCGTAGTTCTGGATTGTTCTTATCTTTCAAATTAAACATAAGAGATCGGCCCTTTTCTTTGTACTTCTTATTCACGCCTCCAAATAATTTATATAGTTCTGCTTCAATTTCAAAAGCCAACTTTTCAGGTGTTCGTACAGTACGAAAACTCTCATCCCCACCAACACCCGCGTGACTGGCAGCCTGATTGACCTTTTCTTCAGTTTTCAAAGTCAAATTATCAGAACGTTTAACCTTCTGCTCATCATCATGTCCCACCACGTCTCTGGAAGCTTGAAGTTGTGGCTTTGTTTCCACCTCCATACCGATTTCCCATTCCCAAGAAAGACCATGTCCCTGCAGAAGCTCGTCCTTAGCAAAGAAACTGTCTGTAAATGCAACTTCATCTTCGGGCAAAACAGCACTGTATAATGAATCTGGTACATCATTTTTCCATGTGTCTGGAAGATTTTCCATGCCTTCATGTGTTACGTTCTCAGAAAATGTGTTTAAATGATGACTGGGTTTATCACCAGAGCTTATTTCTTTAGATTGCAAGGCATCCTTAATGTTTTCATGCACAACAGCAGCATCAACGGGAGCAGAAATGGATTCAGCAAGTCTGACATCCTGGGTTACCACCTCCGGGCTGTTAACAACTTTAGGTAGAGGACTCTTCTCTTGCTTAGGAGAAGTACTCTGGTTCTGATTGACCAAGGCTAATGCAGAAGCTAACGATTCCCTCATTTTCGACCTAACACCTTCAAATGACTCCGTCTGACGTGGTGTTGCTATCTGGACAGTACTACGACCCTTCGAGGTCTGTTGCCGCTGACTCCCAGGTTTATTCAAGTTTGAGTCATTCTTTACTGTTTTTCTGTTTGATGTAGGTGCTTGGGACCCAGATACAGCTGAAACAGATTGCGGTTGCCCACCTTTTCTATTGGTAACAGAGTAGTTAGGCAACTCATGTGAGGTTGGTAGTGGTTCCATATGTGCTGCACGCTTGTTGGGCATGGAAAACTGTCGTGGGACAGTGCTATGAAACATCGGTTCTGCAGCCTTCCGCTTGTTTGGCTGAAACAACTTCTGGGAACCTGGATTACTTAACATAGCATCCATCTGTCCATCTTTCTGGTGTGGTCTTAGATTATGCAAACCCATGTTGTCCACCATGGATCCCATGTTTCCTATATGACTATTAGACATAGTGAAGTTCTGTGGTACAGGAATGTAGGCTAGAGGGTCTACCAATTGCATTTGCTGATCTGACATTGGGAACTGATGAGATGCATACACATCTGAGATAGATCCCATCACGCCCACTTGCATATTTACTGACGAATCTACTTTCGCATAGGTAGGCTCCATCTGGCTCATGTCTGCATTCGATACAGATAGTTGCTGAGAAACAATATTGTTTGACATTCTATTTTTTGCTAAAACGTATAGCCTATGTGAATTTGAATTCCAAGTTCCAACTACAAAATTATATCGTCTTCACTTGAAATTTCAACATTATGCGGTAAGTTCACATTGACTGAGCTGTAAGAACATGACACAACTGCCCGTACACAGAAAATCTGCAATCATATGAAAGATTATCAATAAATTAGTATGCTACAACCTGAAGTGCAAGGCAAAATAAATGCTACTAGTTAAAAGACAAAGCGTGACATATTCGAAGTGTTACAGGGATTAGGGATATCAAAACAAATCAGGTGGAGAAGCACAGATCAACAGTAAGATAGGAAACCAAAACAATCTTAGTATCAGGGCAACACAAATAGGAAACCAAAACAAGAGATTGGATTAATAACACATTTCTCAAAGTCCGACTACAAACAATGAACCGCATATCCATCTTAAAAAATTAAGCAAGTACAGCTACTTTTTTGCCTTAAAACCAGAATTTGAACTATATTAGCTATTAAATTCCATTAGCAGTCCAATTTATATTTATTACTTCTTCTAGTTTATCCACCACAGAGAGGTATAGACATCTCTCCTCAAATATACCCCAATCAGCTCCACGTTGCACCTACTAAACATGTTAGACCAATTATATTTATCCTATTAAACAGTAAACAAACTACGAACTAAATTCCAAACACACACACCAACAAAACAAGGTTGTTAAACAAATCTTAACTGTAATATTAACATCACACACGAAAACATTTTTCTTGTCATGTTTGTTTGTCGCCACACCTAAACACACTATATCCTAATGAGCTCCTAGTTACGCCTCAACCTCCAAGAATACTGCTATTAACAAACACACCAAATCAATTTAATTCCAGTTAACTAAAAACAAACAGGACAGCAACTAAATTAAACTAAATTAAAAAACAAGCACAGAGAATTATAAACAACGCAGCACACCGACAAAACAAGGTCGTTAAACAAATCTGTACACACAGAAATCATTTTTTCTTATCATGTTCGTTTGCCACTACGCCTAAACACACTAGATCCTAATTAAGCTCCTACGCTATTAATAAAAACACCAATCAAACACCGAGAATTACGATAATTATAAAGTACGCAACTGCAAAACAGACCCCTTTAAAGTTCAAATTGACCTAAAAACTCATCAAAATTACAGCAAGTACAGATCAATTAATCTCCGAATCGGATGCTACAATTACATACAACAAACTATATAAAAATTCAACATATATACATATAAAACAATAATCGAAGCATCAAATCGAATCAGTTAGCGCTAAATACACACAAACAGCTAATTCAATTAAACGCAAAACTCTATACATACATAGATACATGAATCATAAGCAGAGAGAGAGAGAGAGAATTTATACCTGTAAAACAGAGAGAGAGATTGGGGATTGAGGCGAGCTGAAGAGTGAGACGGCTGTATGTATTGCTGTGTGTATAATTGAGGGAGGGAGGGAGAGAGAGAGAGAGAGAGAGAGAGAGAGAGAGAGAGAGAGAGAGAGAGAGAGAGATTTTAATTAATTTTGATGAGAGAGAGAGAGAGAGAGAGAGAGAGAGAGAGAGTAAACCCTAGAAAGATCCGTATAAGGCTGTGACCAAAAACGCCTGTAATAGCGGCCTGTGATATATGACGCGTGTTATTATTGGATAATATCATAGCCTCTACATGACAGTCCAAATTTTATTTTATATTTTTAACCCGATTATTTGGGTAAAACTTAGTGCCGGTAATTCAGTACACGACACGAAAATGATACGAAAATTACGAGTTTGGGTTGATCTTTTCGGTACACGAATACAAAATTACATGGATGAATTTAGTATCGGTTTTGGGTTTACCCTTGGGTACACGACACGAAGCGAAAGTACACGAAATAAATAAATATTTAAATAAATTTATTAAAAGTATATGAATATATACTTTAAATAATATTATATATATAATTTTTAGAAAAAAAAGATACAAAATTAGTTTCAAATTTAAATTTTACAAGACTTAACCACACTTGATTCTTTATAATTAAGACTTGACTTGTGAAAACTCAATATTTAAATATTTTATTTATTTCTTTTTATTTCTATTTTTAATCTGGAATTACACGACACGAAACGTACACGAAATTAAGGTACACGAACACGAAACGAAACGAATCCTTAACGGGTCGGGTTTGGGTTTGACATTCATGACACGAAACACGAAAGTACACGACATGAAAGTACACGAAAAGAACGAATTGCCAGCTCTAGTAAAACTTTCCGAAATTTTTTCTCAAAAATATTTTTTCCTTGAATAATAAAAATTTCAAAAAAGAATTTTGGGAAAATTTTCGTTTTTTTACTATTACGAAAAAAGTGGAAGTCATTTCTCAAATCATAAAAAAGTGGAAGTCATTTTTCAAATCATAAAAAAGTGAAAGTATGAAAATTTAAAAATTATTTTTTATAAAGTCAAACAAATGCAAAAAAAAAATCATAAAAATATTTTTCAATATCTAAACAAACGACGAAAGATTCGAAAATTATTTTCTGAAAAATATTTTCAACAAATAAACGGGCTCAAATTATAAAATTTGATTCTCACTAAACTGATTAATAACGTGTACTTATTTATTTACGAACTATTTTATGTATTTATTCGAAAAATTCAAAAAATAATAAATAATATTACTAATTTTTAAAATGATCTCATGATTTCATCTGGATTTAATTGTATAAATATCAATTGTGATATAAAAATATCGAAAATTGGTTTAGGCTGTCTTGATCGAAAAATCAATCAATTCATTTTAGTTTCTAGAATATTTATATACAATATGAAACAAATGGTAAATTTATTTTGATTCAAGTTCAATTGATTAAAAAAGTGCAACATTTAACTCTGGAAAAATTATTATACCAAGTTATATCTTCCTTTTATTGTTAAAATCTAGCATTTATTTGAAAATGAAAATTATTTTCCTACATTTCCTGTTATTAATCAATTTTACTACTTTGAACATAACAAAAATACATGAAACTAATAAAAATATAGTAAAATAGTGTTTGGTCGTAAGAGTTGGGTTCAGTTGAGACCGGTATTATTTTGAGACCCTAAAGATTTATATAACTACCATTAGATTATATAATATTGTGGGGTGGAAATGAAAGAAAGTGAGAGACATGTAAATAAATATTTATAACTTTACAATATTTTTAATTCTAAATTAAATGAAAAATAAATTGTAACATGTAAAAATATAGTGCATAATATCTTGTAGGATTTTATAAATAGAGTGTAGTACTTAAAAAAAAAATAACTTTAGTGTGTAATATTTTTAAATCTAAATCAACTAAATGAAAAATATTTATAAAATGTATGAGTGCATAACATCTTTTAGGATTTTATAAATAGAGTGTAGTACTTTAAATTATAAAGTGTAGTACTTTAAAAAAAAATTATTGTTGTGCTTCTATAAAAGATAGAAATAAGATCATGGTTCTGCATATATAATAAGAAAATACATAAAATAATTTATTTGTGCAAAAATAATGTTTTGGATTACAAAGTTGAAGAGTTTGTATATAATATTTTTTTGTTGAACTAAGATTGTTAAAAATAAAGAATTATGTTAATTTTTTTCGTATGAAATTTAATTTTGTACTTCTATAAAAATAATAAAATTATACAAACAATAATTCTTCACAAAAAAATAATTATTTTTAGAAAAATTATTTCAAAAAAACCTTTTTTCTGTTTTTTTAAATAATCAAACTTTTTATATTAATCGATTATTATAATAAAGAATAGTTTCACATTAATTAATTATTATAACAAAACTAAGTAATTTTAAAATTTTAAATGAAGAATAAACTATGTGTAATGTGACGAGATTAAGATAGTACAGTTACTTTTAGATTTTATATACATTTAATATTAAACGTTGGATTTCATATGATCTAGCGGTGTCTAAAGAGATCTTCAGGTTTTTAAATTAAGTTTTCTCGTATACCACAGCAAATCATGTTTTCACATAATTGATTCAAAAAAGAAAATCTTGTTACAAAAATTATTTTGTGTGTAACTTTAAAGAGAGCACAACTATTAAAATATTTAAATATCATTTGAAGAGTATGATATAAATATCATGCTTATGATATGGAAGTGAATAAATGGGATATTGCGGAATTAATACTATGTTCCCGAGTTTTATAGATAAAGAAAAGAAATGGATTGACTGTTGCAGAAAAGAAAAGAAAAGATTTGACATTCCTGAATTTTTGAAGAAAAGAAAAGGAAGTACAAATATAGTGATATTTAATACAATTATTATTGAAATTTATCTTTCCCTCTCAATCATCCCACTTTTCGAAAGAAAGCTTTGAAGAGAGAAATTGATCATTATTTAACTTCCCTTTTCTATTTTTTTTTCTTTTAAAATTTCAGGAACAAGTTAGAGAAAATAAATAAGTACAAATCTTTCTATTTATCTCTAAATTTAAACCTTGGAACACAGTGTATAAGAGCTTACCTTGACTTCACTGGGCTTTGGGCTTTGTGTTGTTAAAAGAATTTATTGTACAAAAAAGGTTATTCTATGATTAATTTACCGAACATTCTACTGGTCAAATATAAGATTTATAATATTTTTATTAAGTAATAATTGTAAAATAAGATGTTCTGTAATATTTTATATAATATGTTAATTACAGAACGTGTATGAATTTAAGAATTTCACAAAAAATAAGAAATCAGCAAAAATTTCTCCTATATATATACATATATGAAAAGGAGAATTTAAATAATTATAAAGAATGTATTTATTAATTTGTAAAATAAAATTGTTTTACCCATTTTCAGTTTCCACATTTCACAAAGTTTGACTATTTTTTAAAAAAAAATTGCATCTATACCAAAAAGAGGTGGAGTGAAAAATTGTATTTCAATTACATTTTGTACTCTATATAAATTAGATTAGCTTGTAATCGATATAAATTAGATTATAAGAGTATTTTCAACAAATTTTTCAAATGAGCTCTTAATTTTTAAAATATAAAGAGCAATGTTGAAATTAAAATTCCAAGAGTCTCTCGGAAACTCTTTAAAAACTTAATAGTGTGTTATATTCCCTCAATTATGAGGCCTTTTCGTGGCTCTTAACTCTAATTTTATATTAAATCAATAAGATATATTTTCTCTCTTTTCCCACTTTCTTTTGCATTTTATGAGTTTAATTTGTTTTTAGTAATATAAAAATAAATAAAGAGTGAATGTATAGAGTATTGTTGAAGATGAATTTACCATATATTGTTAAGAGCCAATAATTTATATTATATTTATGAGTGATTCAAGAGACTCTATAAGATGCTCTAAAACTGTTACAAGTTATAACAACTTACTAGCTTGAAAGATAGCTATACTCAAATCCTACAAATTCTTAATATTGAAATAGATGACAGGAATAAAGGGTGTATGTGGGTTGGATTGGCAGGAGAAAATAGTTCAGATCATACATAACCAAAACACAAAAAAAAATTTATCCAGAAAACTGCTGCGGGTTTGAGAGTCAACCGCCCTTAACCACCGCCTTCTTCGTTTCGATCCGTCCCTTTTCTCCATTTCAATTCCCCTAC
>PHNY01288492.1:575-11391 GCA_003724115.2 Anethum foeniculum | reverse complement strand
AAAGCTGTCATTGAATCCGCGGACAAGCAAATTTCAAGATCCATGCTTCCTCCACCTTCATACCCAGGATACATATTAACTTTTCCATCAAACTTATTACCATATCCACTCAGAGCTGCCAGAGCTTTTCCTAGTCCAAATTCATTTCCATACATGTCAAACCTCGGTGAGCTCCCTATCCTGACACTGTGCTTGTCAAAAACTTGCCCGAGTTGCCATACAGACGGAGTGTGCAGCCATTTTGCAACATACTGGCTAACAGCCTTATTGTCATGTTCAGCCACAGCTTTGTTCAACTGCAAAGAAGCCCACTCGAAATCATTTGTGAGTAGATTACCAGCTGTAGCGGCTGCTTCTACTGATTGAACACAATTTCCAAAGTAATTTTGTGACAATGGAGGTTCTAATCTTGATCTGTTATTCACAACCAGTTTACAACTTGTGATCTGATCTTGTGCTAATCCACGACCACGGGTCACACATCTCCACAATATTGCGCACAAGGCTTGTAAACTGGATATCTTGATGTTTTTGTTTCCGCATTTATAGTTTGCCTTTGCCTTGATTCTTGCTAAGATGGCTTCTGAGACATGGAAAATCCTTTCTTTAAGCTCTGGGACCTCATACCTGCTAATGAATTGATCAGTATGAGTGAAAGGGAGGCAAAAAGCCGGACCATATCCATCAGGAAACCAGCGTTCATGGCTAGGGAGCCTCGATATTCTTAAATTTTTGTTTCCAATTTTTTCCATAAAAACTTCAGACAGCATGTTGAAAAAGTGCCAAAAAGAGGTGCCATCAGCAACAGAGTGGTTCATCGAGCACCCAATGAAGATTCCATCTTTCAACTCAGTCACTTGAACTGTTAGCAATGACATTGTGTGACCATCATAACTAACAGCCCTGTCATGGTCGAAAAATGATTGAACGATTAAAGGAACATAAGTTGGTGAAACAATATCAGAAACACTCAACTCCACTTTCGAGTGAACAAATTTAGCACCGGGACTGTTCATGCAATCAATAAACACCACATGAGAATGCGGTAATTCTTCCTTTTTTGTCGCAAGGCGACCTGCAAGGGGATAAAAATGAACAAGAGTAACAGAGAGAGAATCTTTAAGCCTTTGCAGAAGGACCTCAATTGGATTTTCTTGATCGTTTCCTGGTGCGGGTTTCTTAAACAGAAGACCCTTTTGGATGTAATGAACTGAGAGCATGGTAAGGTCAAATGGCCCCAAATGAAATGGTTGTTTCGCCTTCTCTGGAAAAGGGGATGGTTTGACAAAACACTCTGATACAAGCTGAACAGTTTGAGAGTACATTTTCGCGTCTAAGAACAACAAAAATTAGCTACTGCAGCTTAAAACTTTCAAGTTCTCTATTTATGTATCTACAAATGTATTTTAAGCAGACTAAAGATTATACCAGCATATGACATAACAGGAAATTTCACTAACAAGTATTAAAAATCATGCTTCATATTTCATAAGGCTCTGCTAGGATAATGCTTAGTTTCACATTCAATAAAAATCAAGCTACAGCATAATAAAAAAAAAAGTTTAAAATACATGGTACGAGAGATCGAGACTTTAAGTTATACCACTTGAGCTGGTCTTTGAGCTTTGTAGATGGTAATGCCAAAACACTAAAACCTAGATCTGAAAGAGGGAAGTTTGTACCTTTGTAGTAGATGATGAATAGTATGTCTGTGACTGTGGTTCTGTCTGGTATCTGTGTAGTAAATTATAGTCCAGCCATGTTTGAACACACTGGATAGCAGTTGCTACACGTGCAAAATATGTTTTTAATATTTTTATAAATCTATTTATAAAGTATATTATGTATTAAATATATGTAATAATTAATAATGTTCGGTTCGGGTTTTTTCGGTCTTGTAGAATCTGTAACTGGAACCGAAATGTTTTAAATGTTTCGGTTTTTCAGTTTTATTTCGGTTTAGTTTTTACTCAAGAATATAATGTGTGAGCATCATAGAAGTTAATAAGAGATTTTTCGTTAGGCTTAATGATCTTTTAGCCCCTGAGGTTTGCACCAATGTACTCATAAAACCCTGAGATACAAAAGCGTATCTTTTTAACCCTAATATACCAGAAGTAGACCTTTTTACCCCTGAGAGCGAGTTGAAACTCAAACCGGTACAAACCGGGTCGTATCGGCGGGGTAGTTTGGTCATTTGAACCACCACCCATATACTCATAAACCCCTAATGTTTGAAATTGTTCCTTTTCGTCCCTGAAGTATGAAAAACACACTTTTTTATAATGGACTAAAAAGCAGAAATGTCTAACTCGTGTGATTTCCTCTCAATGTCTGAACTCTTTCGGCTCAACTCAGCAAGCTTGGCATCAGCAGAAAACAATTTTGATTCAACCTCCAAAGACTTCTCTTCAACACTAGTAATTAAAGCATTTGCTTCAGCCAACTTCGAATAGAAAGATATGTTTCTTGCCTTGTGCAAATCAGTGAGAGTCTTATAACTCGTCTCTTCTGTTGCTTCGGGGTTATTGAATGACAAAAGCGAATCTCTAACCATATCAAACATATCTTTCTAAGCAGCTCTATTATAGCTTGCTCTTCGAGTTGCTTTTTCCGAAACTAGTTGGTCAATAACTCTACCTTAATTATCCTCTTCTCCAACACATAGCCTTGATTCTTACTTAAGATTCCATCTAAACAAATAGCAAGAACAAAAGCAAGTACGTTTATCAAGTGTGTTTCAAGAATATTCAGAAAGTAATGTAACATCAATTAAACCTTGAAATTTGCAAAAAAAGGCATACTTGGTGACATTTCACCATTCTGATACACATCTAGTCCATTCTAGAATGAGGGTGTTGCAGCATTTTCTTGAGAGTTCATCATCATGCTTCTAGAAAAACACACGAAGTAAGAACTAGATGACAATAGTAATGCAGTATCAAACAGCAGCAGTACACATACAGAGGAGTAGAAAATGATCAGAACATAAATGAAAAAGGAGCAAGAGAGTGGAAAATTTCAGTTTTTTGTATTCATCATAACGGAAGTAAGAGATTTGCAAGCAACAAATTAGTGAAACACATTAAAGAATGTGGCACAACTGCTGAAATATTAATTATTTCCCAACACAATTTTCTAAAGTAGTTGTATTGTTTAAATCACACTGAAATAAATACTTTATTACAGTACACATATATGCCCAGGAAGAAAAGGCTTTCTAGTTTCTATAGGAAGGTAGGTAATTGCAGTAGTATAGTAAATTTTATGATTTCTACAGCCAAGAAAATTGTTTTTTGTATAAAATGTCTCAGAATGAAAAGAAGAAACATACCCACTATGTGTAAAAAGGATTCCAGCTCAGTCCGATTTTAGAAAAAGTCCGGAGTTATTAAAGCCTGGACAAAATTCCTGATAGCCGAGCTTTTTGTGCATCTTTAAGTATATGTTAACCTTTGTTCTTTTTATTTTTTCCGGCTGAACCAGGTGATAAGTAAATGGAAAAATTAACAAAATTACATAAATGTTAAGATGTATGGATGAGGATTCAAAACAGTGCATTTTGATAATAAGCTTATTCTAATCCATTAATCCTTACATGTAAACATGAATGATACGTATTGGGGAAAAATTCACATAACAGCATACTTTAAATGGTAATGTATTGCATTTGTTACATGTTTTGCGTTGCATACTATACTAAAAACTTAAAAAGTATTACATGTTGAACTCTCTGATGTGTTTTTTTAGTTATTCTGAATTAGAGAGTCTACAAGTGTCCACTGATCATACAGTATGTCTTGTGGCATTGCGAGCAGTTCCGCTCTTATACTTTTGCACTGGTAATTTTACATTTCTGCAAAATTGTGTCTGTGATATTGGTCGACCTTTACAAATAAATAATGGCCGGTTTCAGCTGTGTGGTTGTCGATCTCTTTAGAAATAGATGGTTATGGTTTAAAAAATTAACAAATTTTGCAGTTAGAGAAAGCCTTGCGAGACATGCGCTCGGAGTATGCTGAAATCAAGTTCACCTCTGATTCGAAATTGGCTGAAGCAAATGCTTTAATTACTAGTGTTGAAGAGAAGTCTTTGGAGGTTGAATCAAAATTGCTTTCTGCTGATGCCAAGCTTGCTGAGTTGAGCCGAAAGGGTTCAGACATTGAGAGGAAATCACACGAGTTAGACATTTCTGCTTTTTAGTCCATTATAAAAAAGTGCGTTTTTCATACTTCAGGGGTGAAAAGGAACAATTTCAAACATTAGGGGTTTATGGGTATATGGGTGGTGGTTCAAATGACAAAACTACCCCGCCGATACCAGCCGATTTGTACCGGTCTGAGTTTGAACTCGCTCCCAGGGGTAAAAAGGTCTACTTCTGGTACATTGGGGTTAAAAAGATACGCTTTTGTACCTCGGGGGTTTATGAGTACATTGGTGCAAACCTCAGGGGCTAAAAGGTCATTAAGCCTTTTCGTTATTTTAAAAATTTATAATGATGAAATGCTACCAGAGATTTTCATCATTTTAAAAGTTGGCGAGTTTTATTCTTGGCTTATAGATACAAGTGCTGGATCAGTCCAACCCTGATGAACAAACGACACAATATGGAAACGAAACGCAACGCTTGTCTAATTAGCCAGAAAGATTGAGACCATCCAAGAACTCTTCATCACATTCGAAAGCAGTCATGGAATGCGGAGGCAAGCAAATTTCGAGATCCATGCTTCCTCCACCTTCAGGCCCAGGATACAGGGTAACTTTTCCATCAAACTTGTTAGCATAACCACTTAGAACTGCCACAGCTTTCCCAAGTCCGAAATCATTTCCATACATGTTAAACCGCGGTGAGCTTCCCATCATAACGCTATACGGATCAAAGAATTGCCCGAGTTGGTATATGAAGGGCCTCTGCAGCCAATCTGCAACAAACTTTCTCACAGACTTATCATCATGTTCAGCCACAGCTTTGTGCAACTGCAAAGCAGCCCACTCTAAGTCATTTGCAAGTAGATTTCCAGCGGTAGTTGTTGCTTTTACTGCCTGAATACAGTTTCCAAAGTAATTCTGTGACAGTGGCGGGTGTAACCTGGATCTGTTATTAATAGCCAGTTTACAATTTGTGATCTGATTGTGTGGTAATCCACGAACACGAGTCATGCACCTCCACATTAAGGCGGACAAGCCCTGTAAACTCGATATTGTGATGCTTTTGTTTTGACATCTAGCATTTGCCTTTGCCTTGATTCTTGCTAAGGCTGCTGCGGAGAAATGAAAAATCCTTTCTTTCAGCTCCGGAGCCTTGTGCCTGCTTATGAATTGGTCAGTATGAGTGAAAGGGAGGTTAAAAACAGGACCATATCCATCAGGAAACCAGCGTTCATGAATGTGGAGGCACAAGGCCGCGAGATTTCTGAAACTTTGTTACCACTATCTTTCATAAAAACTTCTGAAAAAGTGTTGAAAAAATGCCAATAAGAGGTGCCATCAGCCACAGAGTGGTTAAGTGAACATCCAATGAAAACGCCATCTTTTAGCTCCGTGACTTGAACTGTTAACAATGACACCTTGTGACCGTCATGACTAACAGCCCTGTCATGATCGAAAAAAGATTTAACAACCGAAGGCACATAAGTTGGTGAAAGAATATCAGAAATTGTCAAGTCCACTTTCGACTGGACAAATCTTGCACCGGGACTGTTAACACAATCTATAAACACCACATAAGAATGTGGTGAATCTTCCTTTTTTGTTGCAAGGCGACCTGCAAGCGGATAGAAATGAGCAAGAGTAACAGAGAGAGAATCTTTAAGCTTCTGCACAAGGACTTCAATCCGGTTTTCTTGATCAGTTGTGACCGCGGGTTTCCTAAACAAAAGGCCCTTTTGGATGTAATGAGTTGAGAGCATGGCAAGGTCAAATGGCCCCAAATGAATTGGTTGTTTTGCCCTTTTGGTTAAAGAGAATGGTTTGATAAAATCCTCTGATACACGCTCAACACTTTGAGAGTACATTTTGGTGTCTGGAAATAGAGAGAATTGGCTGATTCAGATTAAGAGACTTGAGTTGAGGCGAGGCTCTCTATTTATATATCTAAGATATCTTACTTTTTGTTTTTTACGGAAGGTGCACTGCTACAGAAATACAAATACTATAAGGAATTATTTGCTCTCCGTGCATGTAATTATTACTTGTACGAGCAAATTATGTTTTTCTCCATGCAGTTTGACCTAGTGGAACTCCAATGGCCGGTAGCTTTCAAATGGTGATAATTGTGTTATAAATATTTTTTATTTTACATTTTATTTTTCGGCACGCTTATTTGGTAAATACTAAATTGTTACTACCCTTACAGCATCTCTAATAACTCGAATGAGAGTCGAACCCCAATTTAAGATCTGGGGTTCTAGTCGCCTTTTTCATTCTCCATTCCGCAGATCTACAATTTTCTTTCGTCGATTAAGTCCCGTTCACTTTTTCATCCTCTCTTCTATATTTTTCAATTTTTTCAAAAGTTTCGAATAAACATCCTTTTGGGTGGGATCTAATCCTGTTGGGCCGCGAGCAAGTCATAACTCCACAATAGTATGATATTGTCCGCTCTGAGCCGAGCCCGCACGGATTTGATTTTGGGTCACCCCAAAAGACCTCATACTAATGGAATTAATTGACTGCTCTATATACCAGATAATTTTCTATTATCTATTCGATGTGGTACTTGGGTTGACACCACCCAACAATCCTCCCCTCAAACCAAGAACCACAAATCACGTGGTCTTACACCTGCGACTAATCTGTTTACATCTTGCACCGCCGCAAGGAACCGACAAATCTCCAATCGTGTTCACACCGAGGGGAACCACCCACATCGAACAACCGCAGCGCAGCCCATTACCCTACAAGGTCCAGCTCCGAACCTTTGGACCTGATACCACTTGTTGGGCCGCGAGCAAGCCATAACTACACAATAGTATGATATTGTCCGCTCTGGGCCTAGCCCGCACGGATTTGATTTTAAGTTACCCCAAAAGGCCTCATATTAATGGAGTTAATTGGCTGCTCTACATACCTGATAATTCTGTATTATCTATTTGATGTGGTACTTGGGTTGACATCACCCAACAAATCCTTTTTTGGAGAGATCTTGTTGGTGCCTTGTTATCAAAACTGTTAATTAGTTTTCCGTCTTTTTGGGTATTAATATGTTTATTTGAAATACTTGTGTGTTTTGGTGTTGGTTTTCTTGGAAATGATTTATATGATTTTTTGGAAGATTTGGAATTCTTGCATCAAAACTGGAACAGTGGTGATATCGAAAAAGTTTACTTTTCATAACAAAAGAATGTTCATATTTTGAGGGCATCTGTTCCTCCAAGTTTAGTTGATATAACTAAAAAATTTGAATATTAGGCTACAGATGACATTTATATGAAGGTCAATTATGATACTACTAGTTTCGGAGATGATGTAGGTGGATCGCTCGGAAAGCTACTATAATCTTTTTAATTTAAAGAATTTTATTCTATATATTAAGCGATCTGAAAACAAAGTGATTATTTGTTTAGTTAAATTACATTCTTATCATATTTTGCATTCTTGTAACTCAATCTGTTACAGGGTGAAATTGGTATAACTATATTTCGGAGGTTTGTCGAATCACGAAGCCAAATATGATGTTTTCACGAAGAACAAAAAAAATACGGGACATAAATTGATGAAATTTGTAGCTGATTATATTTGTTGATTCGAAGAACACCGGAGAAAATATGTGAATTCTCTCTTGTTGAAAACAGTCTTTCTAATATAAAAAAGAGACCTACGTACCCTTTATAGGGTTTCAAGGTACACATAGTTCTTGATGACAAGTTATGAAGGTTATGAAGGTCCAAGTCCGTAGGACATTTCTGGCCCGCCGTATAGAAGCTCGTAACTGGCCATATAAGCAAACCATCTCCCGACGGGAGGAATAGTAATAAGACCCTGAAAGTCAACATTATGAGATATACGTAAAGACGTCTTCATGTGACGGGATCCCAGAAAATGTAAAGGCTGTTGATCTCGTACATGTCCTTCCAAGTGCGATATCTTCTCTTGTGACAACTAGGGTAAAATTCAAAGTCATAATTTTCCAAAAATCGGGATAAGTCCACATCCGAATCCGAAATAACCCGAAGTATACTGGTCCAAATGCAACAACTTAGGTAGTGCATAAGCCTATCACGTGCCTTAAAATATCATGATTTTTGTTGTACTTAGTAGTATTACTTTGCCTTATAAATAAAACAAATTATCTTAATATTCTTGATGTGGGATTAAGGTGTTACAAACTCCCCAATTAAAGTTCCTAACGACCTAGTCCAACCTGAACAGATAGCACATAGGCTCATATTGTATCTCTCTTGTTATTAAGGGAAAATACCGACACTACAAGAAAAACGCTTATCTGCGACCAAAATTATCAGCGACCGATTAAAAGCTCGTCGCTAACAATAATTTAGCAACCGAAATCAGTCACTAGTCGGTCGGTATGGTGTTTCCCTCCAGAAAAGGAATAACGGGAAAAATTGGCAGTACCTTATTAGTTACTAAATTTTATTAGCGACCGAATTTAGTAGCAGAAAGTGCCAAATCAGCTAATAAATCAGCGACCGCTAGCGGTGGCTGAATCAGCGACAGGAAATACTAGCGACTGATGGCTATCTGCGACCGAATTTGGTAGCAGAAAGTGCCACATCAGCAGATAAATCAGCGACCGCCAACGGTGGCTAAACCAGCGACCGGAAATACTAGCGACTGATGGCTATCTGCGACCGAAAACGGTTGCAGAGTTAAAATTTCCTCGTTTAAAAATTTTGTTCACTTTTGGCGCACTTTTTTTAGCGACCAAAAAGTATTAGTGACCGATTGCAGTTACCAGTACTAAGTATTCAAAAAGTTATTTTTTATTATTACAATTATTAATTTTTTATTACTATAAATATATATTTAAAATAAAATAGCATAAAAAATATTTCCTGACATTTATTTTTAATTAAAAAATATTATATTTACTCATATTTTTAATTTATTTCCTTTAAATTTTGTATGAAATTTTGGCGCATTTTTTTAGTGACCAAAGAGTATTAGCGACCTAGTGCAGTCACAGGTACGAAATATGTACATTATTATTTTTTTATTGCTATAAATATATTTCAATTTAAAATAAATATTTTAAATTTAAATATTATCAAAAATATTTAAAGAAATTTATTTTTAATAAAAATATTATATTTACTTGTATTTTTTAATTTATTTCATTTAAATTTGGTATAAAATTTTGGCGCAATTTTTTTAACGACAAGAGAGTATCTGCGACCGAGTTTATTAGCGACCGCAAATCGTAGCTAAAACCGGTTGCAAAGTTTTTTAAATTCAGCGACGAACTACCATTGCTAATTTCGTCGCTAATATTAGAGACGGTATTCGGTCGCTGAATCTAGTCGCAAAAATTAGCAACGGACTCGGTCGCTAAAAACAGTCTCAACAAATAACGACGAAAATTCATCGCTGCATTTAGTCGCAAGCCGCAGCTACTAAAATCGGTCGCTATATTCGTCGCGGACACGTGGCATCGTGCAAAGAAGAAGCTGACTAGGATCAGCGACGGAATGGTCGCTGAAACCGGTCGCTAAAGCTGTAGTCACTGAAAGTCGTCGCCGATGTGTACAATAGCGACCAGTTTTTCTGCTACTGGTTTTTGCGACCGGCATCGGTCGCTGATAGCCTTTAGCTACCGTTTTCGGTCGCTGATAAGCGGTCGATGATAGACGTTTTTCTTGTAGTGCAATTGGCTTCATGTCCCCACCTCCAGACCTCTGTCTACTATAAAATAATGCTACCAGCCTTTGTGTCCCTATATGCAGCAAATTGACGAATCAAACTCTCGAGAGCCGGCTATATACCAAATATGACAATCCGGGTCAAATCTCGAGGCTTTTTTAAGAATCAGGTCAAGTCTCGAATATGGGTCCGGATTATGCCAAATTATACTGACACATATGCAGCTAACTTAATTGGATAATCCGCAAGTCCACCACAGCCCTAAAAGATTCATGATTTGTAGGTGCACATATTAGTGTACTTTACCTTACGAACTGAACAAAGTACCTCTATACTCGATGTGAGACTTGGGGTGTTACATCTCCTCTCATCTGGCTCCTCCTCGTTAATATGTTAACTCTTGACATATTATTTATTTATATTTGGAGAATAAAAGTATCTTCAATATAATGTTCCCACATATCATCCAGTGGAGATCTTAGTTGATATAGCGCTATCTAATCCGGTTCAACATAGCATTAAGAGAGCTCCATTATATTTTTGGACCTGTTAATTTCAGCTCAATATTATCATTAATTCTCGTAATTAATTCTCGTAATGAATTTGTTTAGAGGGCAAATCAATCTTCAGGCACAATAGTATCTAAATGGTCCACCACATATATTAAATAAATAGAAGAAAATTAGATTAAACATAGTAGGCATACGTTATATATACTTTTAATACGAGGATTAATATTTTTTCGAACCGGAGTGACATAGCACACAGATGTTAGGCACTCCTCTGGACACATTTATTAAACATGCTCTTACAAAAGATGTTTTTTTTTTGTCAAAATGAACAATTTCATTTATAAAAGTTCGTAGAGAAAGTACAATTCCCGGAAAATGAGGGTTTCTTTCATTCACAAAAGCTTATCATCTAACCGAAGGGTATGCTTAACCAATCCATGGGCCATAATCGAAATTATGACTGACATGAGAAAGAGATTCCCCCG
>PHNY01288459.1:4904-15399 GCA_003724115.2 Anethum foeniculum | reverse complement strand
TTAAAATTTTCTTTTTTTGAATAAAAATTTAGACATTTAATTTTTATTCAGAAGAAAAAAATTTCTAAAATAATTTATGCAACTATACTATATAAGAGCCTTAAAATGCGTGTCGAACACTCCATTTCAAATGTTAAGAATCAAGTGGGACGGAGGGAGTATAATAGATGTTTGTAAAATATAATTAAAAATTCTATTGAAAGTAGAATAGTTGTCCATATTTATAAAAGAAAAAAATTTGAATTTATATAAAAGAGATATAATTAAAAGTTGTATTGAAAATAGAGTAGATTTTGAAAAAATAAAATTTATTGAGAGCGATTCAATTAGAAGGATATTGTTTAACAAGAGTACAGTCGTTCATTAGATAGTATCTTGTTAACCATTAAAAGTTATTATTAATAATCTAACCATAAAATACTATATACTGATTTTTTAAAGAAAAAGTTTATAATGCGCCGCGTAGCTCGGCTTTATTATACATCAAACATCTAACAAACGAAGTAATATAGTTTATATTTTAAAACAATTTATTTACTTATCGATAATTTTTCGGGTTAAATATCAAATTGGTCATTGAAATGAATGCCATATATCAATTCTTTCATTGATCTTAACGGGATATCATTTTGATCACTAAATTCATATAAATATCAAATAGATACCTCTAAAAATGTTCTAAGAAAGTAAATATTATTTTGTGTCGAGTTCTGCACATTTTTTTTCAACGCTTTTATGACCAAATGAAAAGTTGTGAATTCTAATATTATATATAATATTTCTAGATTTAAAAAAAAATATTTTCTATATTTTTTAATTAAATTAGATAAAATAATTGTAAATTTTAAAATAAATAGTAACTATTTTTTAAAAAATATAGACTTATTATCTAAAATACTAGAATTCACAACTTTTCATTTTATTATAGTACCGTTTTAAAAAAATGTGTAGAACTCAGCAAGAAATAATATTTACTTTCTCGACACATATTTAGAGGTATCTATTTAATATTTATATGACTTTAATGATCAAAATAATACCCGTTAAGATCAATCCATCAATAAAAGAATTGATATATGACCTTCACTTCGGTGACGAATTTAATACTTAACCCATAATTTTTCTACTTCTTCCGGACCCTCCCCAGTTTTGGTATATACAAAACCCTTCCGAGTGAAGAAGAAGAAGGAAGAAAAATGAACCTAAACATGAACTCGACCGAGTCAATCGTGGCTCAAATCTTAGCCCTTTCCACCACTCCCCGTGACATCTCTCAACTCCACGCTTTTCTTAAGCAATCTGATGATCTAATTCGCTCCGAGTCCACTCGCTTAGCTCCTTCACTCACTCAACTCGATCCCTCCATTCACTCTCTCGGTTATCTTTACATTCTGTATGTCCTTCTCTTTACTTTTTATTCTTATTATTTAATTCAAATCTTGGATTTTCATTTTTGTACTGGTTGAATTTCTAGGTTTATTAAAGTTTTGTATCATTATTTATGGAGTTTAATTTCTACTTTTTGGTTGAATAACAAGTCCAAAACCCTTATAAGGATTTCCATTTTGAATCTACAGGATAAATGAGTTCAATTACATTCTCGGAATTTCATTTCTTGATTATTAGTTATGAGTATATTGTTTGTCCAAACCCCTAAAAAGGATGAATTTTAATTCTTAATATGCTGAAGATGAATGAATTTTTTTTACGTTCTCGGAATTTCATTTCTCGATTTTTAGTTATGAGAATATTGTTCGTCAAAAACCCGAAAGAAAGGATATTGAGTTTAAATTTACAATTTGCTGAATATAAATGAGTTTGATAACGTTTCGGAATTTCATTTCTTGATTATTAGTTACGAGTATATTGTTCCAGTGTGTAGGGGTCTTTTCCGCATAAGATCACAGTAATTTACGTAAGTTGCCACTGATGGAATCCTAGAGCAAACCTCTAAAAAACATGTAATAGGGCAAAGAATTAAATCCTGCTAGATAAGTGCTTGCAACTTAATATATTAGGGCAAAGGTAGAGTTGTACATAACATGCTCGTTGTAATACTTCACTGATTGTCTCAACATACTGTATTAGATCTTTAGAATCTTGATCGAGTGGAATTGGCAATGTGCTCATGAGTAGGCTTAATATTGCCTATATAATGTCTTGACGTGAATTGGTGTTCGCTAGATTGAAGTTTTTTGGAAATGCAGCTTTTGATTTTGCATAATAAGGATGATTATTACCTTCTTTTTTACTATGGCGTTAACAGGGATGCCTGCACTTCAGGTCCTGGTGCAAAAGTGCAAGCTAATGAACATGTTCGCACTATTGCAAGATTTGTCAAAGCTTGCTCTACTGAACAGATTCGTCTGGCGCCTGAGAAGTGTATGTTTGCTTACTATCGGCTGTACTAATGTACATGCATGGTACTTACTATGATCTAACATGACGGTTAATTTTGAGATTGCAGTTGTATCTATATGTAAAAGGTTGAAGGACCAGGTGATGTTGCTTGCAGCTCCCATACGAGGGATTGCTCCTATGCTGACCGCTATTAGGAAGCTTCAATCATCTACTGAGCATTTAACTACTTTACATCCCGACTTTCTACTTCTTTGTCTATCGGCTAAATGCTATAAAAATGGTTTATCGATTTTGGAAGACGATATATATGAAGTTGATCAGCCAAGAGACCTCCTCCTTTACGGCTATTATGGGTGAGTTTTTTGTTAAAAGATTTTTTGAAAAAGTGATGAATCCACACTTGCAGTGGTTGATATGAGGCTTGATATATTAGCTGCTAAATTGTACTTTACAGCAATCAGCTTAAGGTCACAAAAGAAATATATAATTATAATCATTAATCGTGTAAATAATTAACTCTTCATACATACATGTGCTTGTTGCACTTTTCTAACAAGTTAACCAAATTATGAAAATTGGAAAATTTTATTGATCGTGATTCCACTTTTGCACAATGATAGAGGGATGATTTGCATTGGTCTGAAGCGCTTTCGCAAGGCAATGGAGCTCCTACACCATGTATTGTTCTTCTTGTTATGAAGCTTATTAAACTATAAAGATATGTCGACAGTTTAATATAAATATTTTTAGTTGATACAATGTACTCTTTGAAATCTCAGGTTGTAACTGCTCCTATGTCCAATATGAGCGCTATAGCTGTTGAGGCCTACAAAAAGTATATCCTGGTTTCACTCATTCACCTGGGGCAGGTTTGCAATATTTTCTCTTACATGACAACTTGATATTAGCAAAGGAATTTGAAATAGGTTATGTTAGTTTGATAGTAAATTTTGTTAGTTTTGCCTGTGCTATGCTGAATAAAGTTGAAGTTTTATTTTTTATACCCAGGAGGGTAGGACTGTCTAAGACTTTGAGCCTGATAAGAGAAGGTCATAAGGAAGTAGTTGCAATAATTGATTTTAGATTGTATTTAGTAGTTTATGCTACTGATTTTGTAGGGTAAGAAGTAAGTGAAATTTTGAAGAAATTGATGGTATAGATTACCATGAAAGTAAGAAAATCTCTCTTTTTGTAGCCATAGATCTCCAAGAGGCTTTTATTATACCTAGAATTTTGAAGGCATCGAGACCAAGGTTTTAGATATATTACTCGCTTGGCTCCTGGACGTGATTTTTGGGGGTAGTTGCCTTTGCAGCTGCTGCTTGCATTCTTTAGTCACTGTCGCTTTTTCTGATAGGTTATGAAGGTGGGCCTCTTTTGCAGTTCGTGGGATGCAATTTTGTATTTATACTTTAAAGTTGATTTAGAAAGTCACTAATATGAATACAATTAGATTTGAAATACTTGCTAGGTACTAGCATTATTGATGTCTATTTGCTACGTCCTATGTGAAAATTGTAGTGGAACTTCTGTTCTTAGGTTGCGTACTTGATTGTATTATGGATGGAATTTTTACGTGGTAGTTTCTATCAACTTTGTAATATAGGTCCTATGTTTTTATTTTTTCACATTTATGGTCAGTTATATTTCATCTTTGAACTTCGTTTTCTTTTGTTTACAGTTTAATGCCACCGTTCCTAAGTACGCTTCTACAGTGGCTCAAAGGAATCTGAAAAATTTTACTCAGGTGATTTTTGGTACTCATAAGAAGTAAAGTTTGGTGTTTTCATCAGCTTTACTCTAAAAGTTACTTTTCTATAGAAGTAAGACTATATATGCTTCATCCGGTGGCCGTAATTTCATTTGTGCTCGCTCATTAGGATGTGCGCTTGAGCATGATTGGATATAGAAGTTGAGTAATGCTAGAGGTACCAAAATGGTTTTCCAATATAGTCCCAAATGATTTAAAACTTTGTTGTACCTATATTTTGAAGAGAAGACACCTTTAGACTTGAATATTTCTCAGTTGAGGATGCATTATGTCCAGTCCTGTTTTATTAGTCCTGCTGCCAGATTTAACGTGAAGTTACATTTATTACTTGCGCTATGCCATGTGCAAGAGCAGCTAAATATTAAAGTACTAATGTTAAAAACTAGTATATATTTGCCTTGGAATGGTTTCAGAGTGCAAAAGAGTTTGAGGGGCATATACTAAATGTTTGATGTGGTCAAATGGGTGATATATCCTATGATAAAGGGATGGTCAGCCAGGAGTTCGATTCTATGATGTTTATTAATTCGTAGAAAGGAATAACTGTACTTCCATTATATTGATTCTATACAGTCAGACTTGAATGCTCAGTTTTTTTGGTCCACAAAATTTTAATTTATGTAATCTTATTGTCTTTTCATGGACAGCCCTATCTTGAACTGGCAGTTAGTTATGGTACTGGAAAAGTTGCAGAATTAGAGACGTGCATTCGGCAACACAGGGAGAAGTTTCAAAATGTGAGTATATTAGTCAGAGGAGGTTTATGAGTTTATCTTTCAAATGAAGAAATTTGAAGTGAAGCTTGAGATGGATACCTCTCTATAATGTTCTGTTGTAAACCCCTAATCTTCTGCTTTTTAGGACAACAATTTTGGGTTGGTGAGGCAGGTCGTATCATCCATATACAAAAGAAATATACAGAGATTGACACAGACATATTTGACTCTCTCCCTCGAAGGCATAGCCAACAGTGTGCAACTGAATAGCCCTAGGGAGGCAGAAATGCATGTTCTTCAAATGGTAGTTAAATTACAGGCCTTTTTCTTTCTTTTATAAATATTAGTTGATTTGATTGATTGGGTGCTTTTCGATCTTGTAACTTAAAATTTCAGTCTTTTATGTTATTGTAGATCCAAGATGGTGAAATACATGCTACAATCAACCAGAAGGATGGAATGGTTAGATTCCTCGAAGATCCTGAGCAATATAAATCATGTGCAATGATTGAGCGCATTGACTCATCAATTGAAAGGTATCCCTTTCATGAACTTGTACTAAACAAAAAGTAAACTATGTCTACATGTGAACAAGGTTGAACCGTATCCAATGAATTTAAGGGGATCTTGATTGGTAATGTATTGCATTGAGTTTGGTTGATTATATCTCTTCTCTGTCACTTATAAGCACCGATCTTCTATTGTTTTTTCAACTTATCTGTTTTTTATCTGCTCACCTAAGTCCTATTAGTGATTTTCCATGCCCTGTTGATACTAGGTCTTATTTTTTTGATTTAATTACTTTGTTCCAGGATGATGACATTATCAAAGAAGCTTACTGCTACAGATGAACTATTGTCATGTGACCCTGCGTACTTGTCAAGGGTAAATTTGTTGTCCCAATTTTCTGCAGTTCCTTGGTAAAACACACATACATTATTGTGTTGGGTAACTAAAATGCGCTTTAAATCAGGTTGGGAAGGAGCGAGCGCCAAGGCTAGACTTTGATGACTATGATCCTGTTCCTCAGAAGTTCAGCATGTGAAGTGACAAAGACTTTCATTGTGCTTAAAAGGATAGAAAATGTGTTGCAATAACATTTTGTTAATCACTATTGAGGAATGTTGAAATTGTGAAGTTTGTCAGAATCGGTAACAGTGACATGCTGTCATGCTAGACTTATTTCTCAGTTTATGGCAGACTTTATAATTGAGAACATGTTTTTATAAATTGTTGTCCAACAAGCAATTACAGAGGGAATTAGCAAAGTATGGAGTACTTGAGCATCCAAAATGAAAATATTTGAAACTTGAGATCAGTTTTTACTACAGATGATGTACGTTTGTTAGTCCATTTACCCACTGTGGACTGAAATAACCAATCACATATACAACTGATATACATTTGAAAAGTACATGTTTTATATTTCTCATTAGAGCTGCTTTTTATTTAGGACTTGGGCGGCTTTGAGATTAGATCTATCTAGAAGTTTTACATACACTACGTATTAATTTGAATAATAAAGTCCCGTTTAATGAAGTGGTAATTCTTTAGACTTGACTTGATGTGAGACTGACTTAATTCTTGAGACTTCTGGACTTGCCGGTTCTTATGTTGAGCGCAGATCAGGAGTCTGGTGGAAAACAAAACTGACGGTTGTCCTGATTTTGTGATGATACTACATCATACGGAATTTCTGCTAGTTTCTAATGATATTATTGTCATCTGATTCATTGTCGTGCTAGAAAGAAAATTGTTCAGCAAAACTTAATGAGAACGCAGGTTATTATCATTATTTGAAGCTTGATAAAGGGAGGCCAGAGTCATTTGTGTTTTTACTGAAACAAGACTCCATCTAGTAAACTAGACCATTCTAGCGGAGTTGCTTTTGCACCATAACCAAGATTCGGAAGGAGACTTGGGCAGTGGAGGAAGCAGTAATGCCCTCCGACATAGCCCAAATGGCCACCCTTCACAGTGACAAAACTCCAGAATTATTGACCGTCGTGGCCATTCCAGATACTCCACTTGGCTTAAACTCGAGCACTGAGAAAGATTCGACCTTACAGATACAAATGCTTCCATGTTATTGGCAGTATTTGAACAAAAAGAAAAACAACTGCAGACTGAGTAGAAGTCTTCAGTTTCTTCAGTAACATCAACACTGTCTTTCTCCTTTTGTTTGATTGTATTGGGAGCTATGGAGAATTCTCCTGTTGTAGGATCAAACGCCCAACTACAGCTCTCCAATGCAAGGCTCCCTTTACGCCTGGCTTTAGACTCCATGTATCTGCTTAAAACTGCAGAGACAAACATCTGGAAAACATTTCAAAGAATTAAAAGCAGGATAATACATAGACATGATGTACATATTAATCCTTCTAACATATATATTACGGTTTTAGGAGAGTTGAGAACGTGATGTATTAGAACTTTTGACCCATTTGTCGTAGAAACCTCAACGTTCTCAAAGTTTTAATATGTGTATGCTAAGGTGTAGTAATATTGTTGCAATTATAAGCATTAAGCCCCCTAACTTATTTTGCCATAAAAAGAAAAATCATTATAAACAATTCAATGATTAGTACTTCTTGTTCATCATCATCTTCATCTTGTCGATGGCTTGAAGACGAAGAAAGCCTTGAGCGAAAAGTATGGCAACCGGCAAATGCATCCTTGAGGGTTGATGTAATGTATTTGCACCTTTTGGAACCATTTGGTTGCTCCTCATGATATGATGGGGTCATTGTGAAAGAGCAGTCGGATATTTGGAGCTAGTAATATGTGTAACTGAAAGGGCTTGTTACAAGGTTCATATATAAGCATGCTCTTATGAAAGTGGCATCTCAACCTCAGTAAATTTGTCTGTATTTTATCCTAAACTTTAGGGTGAAGACAAAGTTAAATCAGGATAACAAAGTTCAAACAAATTACCGCTAATTTATTGATCAAATGGGAACCGTTGGATGGTCTTGAATCGATAGCTGTGACGTACCTGCAGTATTAATCTCATATCTTCTGCACCTTGTATTCACTTCATCCTAAAGAAATGGTTAAGTAGGACTTTGTACCAAACCATGACTCCTACTAATTGTATAATGTGCTTTATTTGTATTTTTTTTTTAAAAAAATAATTAATTATATCTTTGCTGTTTTTTTAAATCGATAATGATGTATCATCTGAAATAATTTGAAAGCTTTGTCACATATAAATAGTCTATACACACTATACAAACACCCGTGTGGAATCACACTGGCATTTACTTGCTGTAATTTCAATGTAACACAAGTGTTGTTACAAATTAAGAACGTAAGCACTTTGCAAATCTTATTGTTTTTACCTTCTGTTTTTTAAACAGACATGTTACCATAACTACTCTGCTGTACCACAATGATTTCTATAACTTTAAGCCAATTTATGTTACTTGCATCCGGTTTAATGAGGCATGCAGAACATGTAAGGCATGAGTTTATGATTCCTAATTAGTCTGTGGCCAGAACAAATTTTATTAAGTCACTAATCTATATGCAGAACAGCTTCAAAGTTAACAAAATTTGGTGTTTCTATCCTTACACAGTATGTGCCATTCCTGCAGTACTGCAGCTTGAAGAGCACGGTGCTCAACCTCCTCTGCAGTTAACTTGGACAATGTTGAAGGCTCCTTTTCTTCACCATATTCATCCTTCTTTTCCTTGTCGACTTCCTCTGCTTCATCATCCGAGTTTGGAATCTTTGGAGGAGGTTTGGCTGCCCTTAACAGTGCTATCCGTTCCATCGATACTTTAAGCCTCTCTTCACCAACTGCTTTGACTTCCTCTTCAGCCATATATTCTACTCCTCCATCAGTAAGGTCATCTAACCAAGACTGTATATCTAAGCCAATCTCCTTTGTGATCGCTGAATCTGAAGCTCGGACGACAAATTTGCACAGCATAGTCGTCGTCTCATCACCCAAATCTACATTTGTACTTACTTCACTGGAACCAAATATCATCATGCCTAAGAAGCCTCCATACCAAGTCTTCGCAGCAAAGCATAGCTGTTTCAGACAAAAATGTCATTAAAGAATAAGTGAATGTATGGTAGATTGGGTCTAGGGAATACGGGATGAACTATTTCTGGATCAAATGAAGAACAGTAAATATTCTAAAGTTTCTTAATGTATTTTAAAGTTCAGCTCAACCTAGCTTGAGTGCACAAGTTTGAATTACAACAATCCTTAACAGCAAATACCTGAAAACCAGCCACTGTTCGGATGATGTGGGAGCAAACTTTATGAAATGGCTTGGAAGACAAAGATTTGAGTCCACTTAGAAAAGGTGAAGCTCCATATTGCTGAGCAGCTGTTGCGGTAAATCCACTTCCTTCATATGTATATGCACCTGTGTACTCAATTATAGCAGGTAAACTGGGCCATAAGCGGAAATACTCAACAGGAGAGATCTTATGTGGCAGAAGAAGCTCAGTCAAAGGAATCTTGTAAGGCTGACATCTTAAAATGACAGGATCTCCCGCGTCTTGATTTAGGGTTCCATTATGTTTCATAATGTTCACATAATCTTCATCTTCGTAATTATCTGGATCACCAGCACCAAAATAGGGGTAATACATGACTTGAACCCAGAGAGCGCATCTCTCAAAAGTTGAGACAGCCAAAGTCACACTGCACCAGACTGGCTCCTGCAAATAAGACTATTTGATAAACTAAACATACTTCTGCCATCTATTGCTCCTATTCAAATTAGATGTGTTATTAACATGTTCTCCTTTAAAGATAAATATTGAAGTCCTAGCAATGTGATTGTATCAACTATTACTTAATTTGTCTAGTCAAGTTACACATCCTGAGCACAATAATATTACAGGCTATAATATCTGTACACCTTAGGTACCAGAAAATTGTGGGTTTTTTAGCCGGTAAAGAAAAAATAAAACAGAAACCAATCACCAAAGTCACTGCAGCAGTACTGGTATTACATATATTGATATTGCGCAGAAATTGGGAAAGCGATGTCAACATTGCGAAAGCAATGTCAACATAACAACATGAATAACTAAAGCAGGGAATGGACAACATTTAAAGTGATAAATGATATGAATTTCATTCTAACCTGTGAGGCGAGACTTCGCAACTGCCGAACTGCTTGGAGCGATCCATCCATGTAAACCAGTGGACCAGATAAACCTACTTTTATATCTACTCGGCTCAGTTCAATTTCTGTCATATTTAGGACCTGAAATAATTCTGATGGTTTTGTCAGCCCCTGGAAGCTTGCAAACCATACATTTAAATGCTAGTCGCTATTACCTTATAATAGATCATAAGGCAAATTTTCTAGCTATTTATTATATAAATATGCAACATACCCTGTATTTGTTCGTCTAGGTCAACTGTTAATAAGACTCTTCTCAGAGTCTCCCCTTGAGTCTAGAGCTCTTCATAATTAGCTGGAATTTTTCCTTACTTTGGAACTTACCTCTATCTAATCCTAATATATACTAAATAGATACAAATAGAGAACTCTAAATAAAAGCTGAAGTTGTGAAGAGTTATAGAAGGATGGTTAACCTTTAGGTGCAGAGTGATCCTTCCATCATTAGAATCTGTCAAATGATATGCTTCGATGTAGCAAGGGTCACTGCTAC
>PHNY01288454.1:5151-18858 GCA_003724115.2 Anethum foeniculum | reverse complement strand
ATCTAGAATCCACCGACTAGAAGAGTTAGACTTACCTTCTAACACGGAGACTTGTCCCCCAAGACTCCTAACCCTAATCTGAATCACTAGGTTCTACACCTATATAAGGGATCTGACCCCTTATCTCAGAACTACGTTATTGCCCTGATTCTCTACAACACAGAGATACGTAGGCATCTCGTAAGGACCGATTAGTCTCGAACACGAGTGCAGTCATTCAAGCTCGAAGCTCATAAACCTTAGCATTAATCACGAACAAAACGTTAGTTTTTATTCCACAACAGGGTGATTATTATATTATTAATACAAGTTTTTTAATTTCTTTTACATTATTTAATAAAAAATTTAAAAGTTTTTGGACTTCCTTCAAAAAAAAAAGTTTTTGGACTAATGGCCTGTAATATTTTTGTGACTTTCAGGTGAGTTGGAGCACTACTGGGAGATTTTTTCAGCAAAGTGTTCACTTTTCGGACATTAAAGTCTTATTGTCTAAGTGTCCGGAGACAACATGCGTGACTTTCGGTTAGATGATAAACTTTCTTGAATGAAAGAAACTCTTTTCTCCTGGAGATATATTCTGAGGCTATTCATGAACGAATAGGTCATTCTTGACAAAAAAAGGGTGATTATTTAAATCAAGATGATATAATACACAAAAAAAAAAAGAATAATAATTAAATATGTAATTAGTTTTGTGAAAAAAGATAAATTGAAAAACAAGAATTATTTAATTATTACAGCAATTTGAGGTTTAGGTATATATAACTAGAAATACATATTGATGTCTTGGTCGGAGACAATAAGAAAACACAACAGCCAGCCCCAGCCCAGCGCCTCCAATATTTTCTTGATAGGTCTGTCTGTCTGATTTCAAATCTCTCTTGCTTTATATATATATATATCTCAATAAATTATATACACACATACATATCTTCTTTCTTGTTATTGTATACTCTTAACTTTTTCTAGGGTTGTTTAATTTTTTAGGATTATAATTGAATTCGTTTAGTGGGGTTTGTTGTTAACAGAATAGCACAACTGCTTTGTTGTTGGGTTTGGTTATATTTTCTTGTTTTCGCTTTGTAGATAATTTGGTTCTTTATTGATTGATTGATTGATTGATTGATTGTAATTAGTAATGGAGGCGGGTGATTTCCAAACTGATAAAATTAGGAATATTTGCATTCTTGCTCATGTTGATCATGGCAAAACTACTCTTGCTGATCACCTCATTGCCTCTTCTGGAGGTGGTGTTTTGCATCGCAAGCAAGCCGGTAGGCTTAGGTTTTTGGATTATTTGGATGAGGAACAAAGGCGGGCTATTACCATGAAGAGCTCTTCTATTGGTTTACAATTCGATCACCATGCCATTAATCTTATTGACTCTCCGGGTCATATGGATTTTTGTAGTGAGGTTTCCACTGCTGCCAGGTTGAGTGATGGGGCTTTGGTTTTAGTTGATGCCGTTGAGGGGGTTCATATTCAGACTCATGCTGTTTTGAGGCAAGCCTGGATTGAAAAGCTTACCCCTTGTTTGGTTTTGAATAAGATTGATAGGTTGATTTGTGAATTGAAATTGACTCCTATGGAGGCGTTTAATAGGTTGCAGAGGATTGTTCATGAGGTTAATGGGATAATGAGTACTTATAAGTCTGAGAAGTATTTGTCTGATGTTGATTCTATTCTTGCGGGGCCCTCAGGGGAGTTGAATGATGACGACTTTGAGTTTATTGAGGACGACGAGGACGATACTTTTCAGCCTCAGAAGGGTAATGTTGCATTTGTTTGTGCATTGGATGGATGGGGATTTTGTACGAGTATGTTTGCTGAATTTTATGCGAAAAAGATTGAGAAAGCGAGTGAGAAATTAAATCCCGACAAGAAGGTCAAGGTGAATCCTGCCACAGTGAACAAGGCTTTATGGGGTCCTCGGTATTTCATTCCCAAAACTATGATGTTTGTGGGTAAGAAAGGTGTAGCTGGAATGAGCAACCCTCAGCCACTGTTTGTGCAGTGGATACTAGAGCCAATCTGGCAGCTTTACCAGGCATCTTTAGAACCAGATGGAAACATAGGTATACTTCAAAAAGTCGTCAACAACTTTGAGTTGAAAGGATTGGAACATGAACTTAAGAACAAGGACCCAAAATCCAAGCTTCAAGCTGTCATGTGTCATTGGCTTCCATTATCAAATGCTATTTTGTCAATGGTTGTGAACTGTATGCCAAATCCTATACAGGCGCAGTCTTTTCGGGTATCCCGTTTGCTTCCTAAGCGAGAAATTTTAGATAATGGTGAAAAGTCTGATGTAGTTTCTGAGGCGGAGGTTGTAAGAAAATCTGTTGAGGCTTGTGATTCAAAGCCAGAAGCACCATGTGTTGCGTTTGTGTCTAAGATGTTTGCTGTTCCAATGAAGATGCTTCCCCAGAGGGGCCTGCATGGAGAAATAATCAATAATTTTTCAGAGAATAGTGGAAATGGAGATTCAGATGAGTGTTTTCTTGCATTTGCCAGGATATTCAGTGGGGTTCTATATGCAGGACAGAAAGTATATGTGCTTTCATCTCTTTATGATCCATTGAAGGTGGATGATATGCAGAAGCATGTGCAGGAAGCTGAGTTGCATTCCCTGTATCTGATGATGGGTCAAGGTTTGAAGCCGGTTGCATCTGTAAAGGCTGGTAATGTTGTTGCTATTCGAGGCCTTGGGCAACATATCCTAAAGAGTGCAACACTCTCATCAACAAAGAGCTGTTGGCCTTTCTCTAGCATGGTTTTCCAGGTTTCTCCAACTCTGAAAGTGGCAATTGAACCTTCTGATCCAGCTGATATTGGTGCACTTATGAAAGGCTTGAGGCTCTTAAATCGTGCTGACCCTTTTGTGGAGGTTACTGTTTCTGGTAGAGGGGAGCATGTGCTTGCTGCTGCAGGTGAAGTTCATCTTGAAAGATGCATAAAGGATTTGAAAGAGAGATTCGCAAAGGTGAGCTTGGAAGTCTCTCCACCTCTTGTGTCTTTTAGAGAGACTATTGAAGGTGAGGAATTCAATCCACCAGAGAATCTAAGGTTGTTAACGGGGACTACGGACTTTGTAGAGAAAACAACAGCCAATGGAAGGTGTGTTGTCCGCGTGCAGGTTATGAAGCTTCCTACTGCCCTAACTAAGGTGCTTGATGAGAGTTCTGAATTTCTTGGAGATATTTTAGGGGGTAAAATGGGTCAGACATTTAATACTTTGGAGGCTCATAAAGCTACAATCACGGAAGATGTTAATACCATTGAGTCACTTAAAAAGCGCATAATAGATGCTGTTGAAAGTGATAGTTTATATTGGAGCTCACAAATTGATAAGGATTTGGTTGAAAAATATAAAGCATTGTGGCAGAATTTTCTAAAAAGGATATGGGCATTTGGACCAAGACAGGTTGGTCCTAACATCCTCCTCACCCCTGACATAAAAAAAGCTGCCAATATCGATTCTTCTGTTCTTCTCCGAGGTTCACCTTATGTATCTCAGAGATTGGGGTTCCTGGATGTAGAAGAAAGCAATAGGATTAGAAAATATGAGGCATCAACAGCTATGACGAATACGTTGTACCAAGAAGTTGAGACTCTTGAGAGCAGTGTTATGTCTGGGTTTCAACTTGCATCAGCAGCTGGTCCTTTGTGTGATGAACCTATGTGGGGTTTGGCATTTGTTGTTGAGGCTTATGTTTCCCCGTCAACTGAGCAATTTAACGATTCTTCAAACTCTCAACAGCAAGCAGAGCAATATGGCATGTTCAGTGGACAAGTAATGACAGCTGTCAAGGATGCATGCAAAGCAGCTGTACTCCAGAAGAAACCCCGACTTGCCGAGGGCATGTACTTTTGTGAATTAAACACCCCAACAGAATATTTGGGTCCTATGTATGCAGTTCTTGCACGTAGACGAGCACGAGTGCTGAAGGAAGAAATGCAGGAAGGGTCTCCTTTGTTCACGGTTCATGCTTATTTGCCAGTTACAGAGAGCTTTGGGTTTGCTGATGAACTGAGGAGATGGACGTCAGGAGCTTCAAGTGCTTTACTTGTTCTTAGTCATTGGGAAGCACTTGCAGAGGATCCTTTCTTTGTACCTAAAACTGAAGAAGAGAAGGAAGAATTTGGGGATGGTGCTGGTGTACTCCCCAACACAGCTAGGAAACTAATTGATGGTGTGAGGCGGCGAAAGGGCCTCCCTGTGGAGGAAAAGGTTGTCCAGCATGCAACAAAGCAGAGAACACTGGCTCGGAAGGTGTAATTCCTTGATGGTTGTATTTTAAAATGTCACCGGTTACTATAAAACTTCACCTTTACATGTATTTTGGTCTATATGGAAATTTTGGCAGTGATATCCAGAAAGACAATATCTAATAGTAGTACTACGATTACTTTGATGGTGTAATGATATTTTTGGAGTGAACTTTCCTATCTTGTGTACATGTGCTTGATGTTCTTCAAAGATTTTGCCAAACACTACTATATTAGTGGATTCCAGATATTACATATAAATTAAAGTTGTTAGGCCAATAGGCCATGCTATAGGATCAGGCGATCAGCTGCTGCATAAACATTTCATGTCTTGTTAAGAATTACACACGTAAATGCATATATAATTATACGATTGCTTTCTATTTATTTATTTCTTACAAGTTGATACTTGGACAGTTGGACTTGGTTTTAATAACACTTAGTTTTCACCAATATAGCTTTACTCAACAGGAAAGAAGAAAAAACTGAAAGTGCTGTATATTCTGGCAATCTGTATTTTGATGAATGTGTGAACTGGACTGTGTTTTACAATGTAACCCTGATTCTTTGTGATTGCATAATGAACAAAGGACCGAGTTTGTTTGCTTTTAACATTTATTGTCAATTGAAAATGCAAATACAATATTAAAGCTTGTTAACCATTTTCTAGTTTTAAGTGTTGAACACCATACTTGAGCAAGTGAACTTTTTGTCTTAAAGGTGGCCCTAGTTAGCTAGTTAGCTAGTTGCTTTTCGGTTGTGCATTGACTGGTCATCTCCTTGGATTGCATTTTGATTTTTGTGCTTCTAATCATATATGAAGGTCGGTCATTGCATTTATATGCAGTACAAAGATGCCAAGCCATTAATCTTAACGGAACAGTGGATATTACATTTGCTGTTGACACACTTGGTTGGGTGCATGCAAGCAATGTAACATAGACATACCTTCCACGAGTTATGTGTTCTTTTTGTACTCCATTTTTTGGCTTTTTGTTTTGGCCTTGTTTCTGTTCTGCACTCTACTATCAAGCAAAAACATTTTACATAGCAAGAAAACTAGAAAATATTGTAATCCACTCAAAATTGATACAACTTTGCAAGGAACCCTGATTTGCCTAGCTCTTATGAATGTTGCCAAGTTAAGCTTAGTACTTGACAGAAATGAACTGTATTGAAACCTATCCAAAGGCCCGCCCTTCCCCAACTTAGAAACTCACAAATAATCCATAGACATTGAGTAGCGTCATTACCTTTATTACAAAAAGAATGCGGGGTTATCTGAGTTTTTTTTTCTTTTTTTTGAATATTTACGTTATCAAAGTAAAATGCTAGTTGCCTAGTTATGAATTCTCAGATAACGATATTACTTGGTATTTACTTGAGTAAACAATTGTTCTGTGTTAACAGATCTATACCAGTACTGATTGTTGGGGGTAAAAGAAAAACCTTTGATCCCCTGATCCCCTCCAATAAAGTGCACAAACAGGTCTACTAATTAAAAAAAAAAAAAAAACAAGAATGCTGTGGAATACAAAAAATACAACAGAGTATGCTTGTTCTCTTTTTCGCAGAGGTGTTTGCGAAGGTGAATACCACATTGCCATTGAATTCAAGCTGAATTAAGAAAAAAACATTGAGAATACTGTATTTTTGTACAAGCCAATTTAAAGAAGAATAGCTTCAAGGCTTTAGTTTAGTGAGCAGTCATCGCCAAATAATGACTTCAACTCTCTAATAAATACCTTTACATTTTGAAGTTCTTTCTCTATGTTGTCAGATAGAGAGCCCGAGTAACACATTTCAGCCAGCAACTGAGCATTCATCTTGATAACTGTACTTCTTGCAGTCTGCAACTCCTCCAATCTTTTTAGATCAATCTGCACCTCTTCATCTAAAATATTCAGCTCCTCCCCCTTCAATTGATATTCAAAGAAATATTGCTGATACTCAAAAATCAGGCTTTCAACTTCAGTCATCCCTTCTTCTTTTGTATGCAGTATAACATCCTTCTCTTCTATAATACTCTGAAGCTTCTGCTCTGCCTCTTTCACCTTTTTTGAACCTTCGTGTATATCCTTCTGAACAACTTGTGTCTGGTTATCCACTTTCTCAAACTTTCTGCTCAAATCTTCATATTCCTGTCTTAGGAGCCCAAGTTTTTGGTGAACCAGCTTCGTTTCAAATTGAAGCTTTGTTTTCTCTTCCTCGGCTTTGAGTAAATCCGTAGCTTTACTGTCTTTCCAGGTTTTATGCGACTGGTGAACCTCTGCCTTGTTATCGTCTATGGCAATCAGAACCTTTTCGCTTTCTAGCCTTCTGTTCTCCTCCTCGAATTTACTGTTCAACTCTGCAATATTGCTCTTCAGTTCAACTTTAGCTTGTTGAATCTTTTTCTTGGCCTCTTCAATATCGTATCTATTAACTTCGAGTTGCACCAATTCTTCTTTCTTTTGGTTTATATAGGATAACAACTGGTATAAGTTTGTCCTTGCTCGACATTCTCGCTCTTCAAAATAACCGAGTGATGAAGAAAAGTTTGATACAGAGTACTTGAGTGCCATCAACTTCTTTTCGATCAAAGAACCTTTTTCCAGAATCTCTGAGGAGAGGATATTTAACGACCTATGCTCCTGCTGTTTAACTAGAATACTATCATCTAATGCTTCTATATTTCTGGAGAGTTCGCCAATCTCAACAAGTGCTTTCTCAAGTGACCCAAATACAGAAATAGTGTTGGTTGAAGTTGTAAGCATGTCTTGAACTTTGTCCAGATCTGAATATAAATCCTTCGAAACCCTTATTCTAGTATCATCTGATGACTCATTCAACTGAGGGCAACCTGTAAATTTATCTTTGTCTGATGCTTCTAACTCAGCAAGTGGCACAGTCTCTTGGATATCATGGTCCATAAAATCACACTCTACAACGCTTCTTGCATCCACAAAACATGGAATTTCATCTATGTCAAGATAATCATCTATGTCAGGTGTAGAAGATTCATTAAACTTTAAAGGATCCCCTTCATCTACCTTTACAAGCTTTTCGAGGCAATTAATGTCCTCCCTCTGATTACCCGGAGTCGTCTCAGCAGAATAAAGCATTCTGTTCAACTCATCCCTTTCTTGCATGGCTTTTTCATAAAGACCAAGTAGCTTCTCATTCTCTTCATGCATTTCAGCAAGTTGATGTTCTAAAGCCTCCACTTCCTGTTTACTTTGTAGCACTTTTTCTTCAGCAGATCCAGTTAAGTGACTACTCTGATTATCACTTTTTTCTTCTTCAGGAGCACAGGAATTCGCCTTATTCATATTCTCAGCAACTGCATGTTCGTAAATTTCAATCAATTTATTGTTGTCTTCAATCAATATCTTAAGTTTCATCCTGAGTTCATCATTTTCTTTGGACAAAGCAACTGCAATTTCTTGAGCTTTTGCTTCTCTTTGGCTTGCTGAAGCAATTGCATCAACCATACTTTTAAGCTCGGTTTGATCATTCGAAGCAACAGTTGTCAGTTGATCAGATGTTAGTGGAAACTCGAGCTGAGATTTCTGCTTCTCTTCCTTCATGGCAGCTTGTAATGATCTCTCTTCTTCTACTTCTTTTAAAAGGTCGTTAAGCCTCCTACAAGTATTTCTACATTATTATGGAGTCAACAGGAATCTGTAAGTGAGATATGAAATCAGGAGAAAGTGAACTATTTATACCTCTCCAATTTGTCTTTCTCCCCGATGCAGGAATCAAGTTTTTTACGTAGTGCATCCATTTCTGATTGGTTTTGAATAGCCTGCAGTAAAGGTTCATATTTAACATAGCTTAGTTTCAACCTCTTGGGAGTAGGTAATGTTAGTGACAACAAGCATAAAAACTACAAAAATTAAGACATTCATACCTGCATTCGGAGGAACTCGTTCTCTTCATTTACTCCAGACTTCCAAGGTGATGTTGATTCCTACCATAAACATATATTCTTAGATTTATAAGTGGGGGACAATGCATCCATGGAGGTAGAAGTTTTAGCAGATTTATGTTAACTGAGTTCAAGTACAGACAAGAGCAGAAGTGCAAACCACAGAGTTTGGAATAGATGTCAGGAACAGACAAGGGGGTAGCATGATCTAGATGACTTAAATTTAATTACCGAACATGTAAAATATGGGTCTTTTTTTAGAAGTGTCTACTTCATCATCATCTCCTTCGATCATTATGTACATCATAGCAAGTCCAGTAAGTAGATGATAATTTATAGATATGGCAAGGATAATAACTGCTCGAAAATGATATATGATAGATGATGGATGTATACTGTAAGAGACTTTTACGAAAAATGGAAACTGTTGTTAGTACATATAGAAGGTTAGTTCACCTACTTTGTGTTACATTAATAACATCAACAATATATATAGGCATGCAGGAAACCTAGTATTATTTGACATGAAAATATAGGTATTACCTTAGTGGAAGCTAACAGATTACAATCATTTGAAGCATCATTCACCATCTCAGATATATTTCTCTGTAGAAACAGAAAAGCAACAAAACTTAGGCTCACGATAAACGCAAACAATTCAAACCGTAATACGTTATCGACTTCTCTGAGAACCTGAATAGTTGAGGGATCAGATTCATGCATAAGTTTCCAGTCAAGGGCTTCGAGTAACTGCAAATTGTAAGAAAAAATATTAACATAATTATATGGACCGGAGATTAGACTCGAGATTCTAGAAGATGCAGCCAACAGGTGTACCTTATTCTGTAAAATCATAATTTGTTCATTCATCCTTTCCAATTCACCTTCTTCGGAAATCAATTTCAATCTGTATTTCCAAACATGAGATTCAACAAAATTTAAAAGTTCTACCTTCAACTAAATTTAGACCTGCATCACTGTTATTCTTCAATCCAACAGGAAAAGGAGGATGAGGACACCTTGAACTTAAAATACGATTCTATTAGCAATTTAAAGAACTATTATAGCTATTAAAATATAAGATTAATTAAAATTTACTAATCCATTTCAATATGTAATAATTGTTTGATTTGTGCTTGATAAAAGAACGGTGGCCAAACATATGCCACAGTTTGACACTTAAACATACCTTCGAATCTCTTCTTTTAGTCGCAGATTTTCCATGGCAAATTTTGTGACATCCTGATTCTTGTCCACCTGGCTACGCAGTACTTCAATTTCTTGCAGGTATTCTTCCTTTTCTTTCAGCAAGTGTGTCTCGGCTGATATCTTACCAGAAGAAAGGTTTTCCAACCTCTTTATTCCAGATTCTCGGAACCTTAATCTCATTTTCAATCCCTGAACCTCCTTTTCTCTTTGTTTAGCCTGATTTTATCAAATACATGCATCATTTCCACATGTATACTTTTCAAGTCATCATTATATAATTCATTATTACAATATTACATTATCATGTCAACATTTTCACATCTATTTATCAACCAAAGGAAAACCGAGTTCGATGTATGTGAACCTACCAACTCCATTGCTGCAACATTTGATGCAGTCAATGCTTGCAATGCCATGTCTTTGTCTTTTTCCCTCCTGAAAGCTCCAACAAGGGCAACCTCATACTCTCTTTTCTGAAATGAAAACAGAGCACTTAGAATTCAAGTCAGCTAGGAACAACTATCTCTCTGCATAAAAGAACTACGAGTACCTGTGACACCCTTTTATCAACTTTGAATGGAGTGAATGATCCATCAAGCCCTTCCCACTTAAAGGATCCAGGAGATCCTGGAAAGGATACAGACCAAGCGTCACTTTCATGATTTTCAGCTCCTCCATTGACTACATTCTGCAACCGTGATACTTCTTTCTGCAAATGAAACACGACGTACTTAAGAACATTGCTGAATTGCAAAAGTATATATGCAAGACCTCACTTTCCTACTAGGACATCAACCTAAATAACATGCTTAAACTTAATTACTTAGATACGTTAAATTCTAAAAAAAAAAAACACCATCTTTATGAGAAAGAATAGATTTCTATCTGAATGCAAACGCCAACGAGCGAACATTGCTTTAGCAGATAACTGACAGTCTCAAAAGGTTAAATCAATTGACATGATTCCCCTCAGCAGATTGTGCATACAGTCAAACAAATTGTTCGAGAAAGAGTCCACTCTAGCAGGAAATTTCAGTCAAGTGCAGCTCGGGATAATGCTCTTAGTTCATCTTTATATTAGCATGAGTGTAGCATAAATCCTTTTGTTTAATAATGCTAGTGCTCTAGTTGAGGTTAGTAAGTGGTCGAGTCCTTATACTTTGTATTTATGGTTTGCTGCTTTTGCGGGTTATGCACCTAGATATGTACATAGTTTTTTCGTGGTATAAATTTATTTTTTTTAGCAAAAAAAAAAATTTAATGATTCCGTGTCATGAAAGTTCGTGAGGTTTTAAGCTGTCTATATCATAATAAAGTTGCAACTACTTGCAAGTGATGTACACATGTCTGTATTTAAGACTAAATTAACATAACTTGGGCTATGCTCAGTCACACTATACGAACAGTAAGGTAGGATACAGGATTATGAGTCCGTGAGTGTCACTTGTTCTAGATTTTTAAAAAATGTAAGATATTTATTACATTATACAGTTTTAAATAAAATTAAATTTAGACATGTTTTTGACATGCCCTCAAAACTTACGAAATTTTCTGCTGAGAATGTCGCAAAGAAATTGGGAGGGAGTACTTCTATTAAATCCTGGTTTAAGAGTCTGATGTCAAGGAACCAGTTGCAGGGAGTCGTACCTGAGTCCTCCCGCAGCCTGAGCTCTGATACCATGTCAAGGAACCAGTTACTCTAAAACCTTAAGGTTGTACCTTTCCAGGATCTTATATTATATTCTAACATCTGATAGTGCAGCTATAATTGTCAAGCACATGTACAAGGATAGCGTCCACTAACAAAAGGAGAAGATAAAGAAAAAGTGAAACTAACAGGCTCATGCTCCTGAGCACAGTGTAGAGGGGGTCAAGGAAGTAGGGCCTACTGCAGATAGATGGGGATTATGAGTGTGTGTGTGTGCGCGCGCGCGCATTCGGTGTACTTAAATTGTTTCAATTCAAGAACTGATACCTTCTGAAAACATGTACACTAAAAGAACTAGTAAATCTACACACGCACATGTATAAAATAGAGCTTTTTCGATAAATATATGGAATCAGAAGAACTGAAAGGACCTTGAGTTGCTGAATTTGCAACCTCATAGCAAGGACGTCTCCAGAAGCGTCTTCATTTACAGTAGCCTGAGGGAAATTAGAAGTATTCTATTAGAACCAACTTTCACAATTACATATGACTGAATAGAAAAAAAATATCTAGGCACTTTAATTGGATACTCATAGCCTGCTAGCTTCAAACCTATTTATATGATTCGTCCGCGTGTTAAACATAATCCCATAAATATATAGGATAAGAGCTAATTGCGAGCCTAGAAAGAATTAGATGAAGCAATACAGATGACATACATGATTCTTGATGAATTTAGCCCGCTGAGCAAACTTTAGTGTGCTTAGAGTCTCCAGAGAGCAGCTGCAAAGCCCAAAAATTGTCATTTAGAAGAAACAATCACAAAACCTAAATCAAATGATCCAGTTGTAGGAATAAATTAGATTGCTCCACAGTTGTTATATCAGCAATTGATGCTATAATCTTATTTAATAAAATAAATATAATGATACCACTGTTATGTATTTTATACTGTGTACATTTAATCAATTACGAAAAAGAATCTTTACTTAAGGGGGAAACATTCACTGACCAGCTGGAAGGACTAATATTTGCTATTATTGTTGTCTTTGAATTCCCTCCTAGAGAATCCTGAAAGAGTAGTAAAACAGCAATTAAACAAACATTTTTAAGGCCTCAGAAGATTCAGACTTTCTCAAGCGAGATAAACACTTCTACATGAATATCAGACCGTTGCAATATCACATTTTGACATAATAAGGACACTAATTATACAGGTATAAGTTTTTGGTAATATGGAGTGAAGTGGTGCATCAAATTATAAATCATTCCATATGCTTCAAACATGCTTGGCCCAATAAACAATTTTTCCATGCACTTAACACTTGAACAACCTGTATGTGAATCTTCTTTTCTTTGGATTCAAGCACTAGAAACAACTGTACTTGATAATACGACTAACATGCTAACCTATATGTGAATCTTCTTTTCTTTAGATACAAGCACTAGAAACAACTGTACTTGATATTACGTCTTATTTGGTAATATGGAGTGAAGTGGTGTACCAAGCCACCAACATTATAAATCATTTCCATATGATTGAAATATGATTGGCCCTATAAACAACTTTTCCAGGCACTTAACACTTGAGCATAACTATGTATATGTAAATCTTCTTTTCTTTAGATTCAACCACTAGAAACAACTGTATTCAATATTACATCTTATTTGTATAAAAATAATAGTTTGTTGAAGAAGGCGCGACGCTTATAGTGTAGGATTATTACCTGAAGCAGAAATGTAAGCTTTGAATCCCGGTAAGGGACATGCAGTGATTTCCCATTAGATATACTCACGAGATTCATAATCACGAGTCTGCATCCCAAGCAATTTCAGTTCAAAATCAATTGTCAGGAAAAGGTAACCATACGCATGATAAATGTCTGCTTTATAATATATTTGTAAATATCTTATTGATCAACTACACTCGAATAATTGACTATGCAAACTTTAAAGCTTAACCGACAGACCCCAATGTTGAAAGAGACTTGTTGATGTTGGTAGCTTCTTTGAGGCGTTCACCTTCAGCACCAGAACTCTTCTGCCTAAATTAACAAATTGAGGGCACATTAGAGAATATAGAGATAACATTTAAAATTATTCTGTTCAACAGTACACCGACAAAAGTTTTGAAAAGAGGATTTAAAAAAAACAAAAAATTAGGTACCTCTCAGAGCCTGCTAAATCGACAAGGTTAAGCCTGGCAAAGCGATGATGGGTCACACCTTGAGATTCCCACTAAATATAAACACTTATTAGCTTGCGCAATTTTTATCATTGAAAACTGAAAATCTACCAAGTTAACAGTCATATTAAGAAAGACAACAATAAATTGGATAATACTTACTTTACTTTCTATGATGCATGTAAACACACTATGAGAACGACTACTCGCACGATTCATATTCGTAGCAGCTACCTTTCTATTTGCTGAACCCTGGATTGGATAAACAGTTGTCAGAATATAAATAGATGTTAATGAATCAAATGGGAACTTACTACTCAAACGTGTCTCATTGCTTACACCTAAGCATGAAATCCAGAAGCAAGGAACAAACTAGTAAAAGGTTTATAAGTGAGCACTATCCTAGTGAAGCAGAAGATCCATAGATTTTTTTTTTAAAAGTGCAATCACGATATTGAATTGCTGTTCAAGCCGAGAAGCATACAG